>JAVCKT010012845.1:0-14107 GCA_032273925.1 Rhynchotus rufescens
AAGGAACTTATGTTATACTAATAATTTTTTTAAGTGTACCAGCTGGAGAGAATAAGGAAGATAAAGTTGTATTGACTGATCATATATAACTACAAATCATCAGTATAATTCTGAGCATATAGTAGAACATTTTTATTTAGTATGGATGGTGATGGGTGATGCATTAATGTCATTTTACATAGCATTGGCTAGATCTCTTCTAGAATTCCATATATAGTTTTGCTCCATTCATTTAAAAAATACAGAAGAGAAGGATAAGAGCCAGCACTAAAAAGCATTATTTGTCCAGTTTAAAAATGCAAAAAAGAAAAAGGAAAATATTGCACTCATGACTTCAGTCATAAGAATATTTTTTATGTTCACAGCGTATTCATTTAGACATCAGAGTTGGAGAACATTTTCTGGATGACGTCGTTGCTCAAGCCAAAGACAAAGTAAATGAAGTTAGCGTTAAACTGGGACATCTGCTTGAGCAAATTCATCACATATCCAGAGAACAAAACTATGGAAGAGTATGTATTCTCTAATTGAAATGTTAAGAAACTGTGCACAAAGAATTATTTATTTTATAAAGTATTATAAGGTTTATTATTTGTTTAATTACAGTATTAGTTTCCATTCACTCATAAAAAGACTATTAATATTTGACCCAAAAAAAAAGCGCACGTGAGTTTTGATAAGCAAATCTGACAACTTCACGGATAAGAAGACTAAACATTCATTTTTATCATTATGAAGAGTTTTTGTTCACTGCCACATAGTGGAGGGATAGATGTTTAGTTACTAGGCTAACAGCATGAAATAAACACATGCTGTAAATAACTATGATAACTATGCTTTTTCTCTCTCATCAGGAACGTGAAGAGAACTTTCGGAAGACAAGTGAAGAAACCAATAGTAATATTTTGTGGTGGGCTATCCTACAGACGTTAATCCTTATCTCTGTTGGAATCTGGCAAATCAAATCTCTCAAAGATTTCTTTATAGCTAAGAAGCTTGTTTAAATGTTATAAAGTAAATGCATAGATTCAAAAAATGTACATAATTAAATGCCTTATATTTGAATTAATGAGACATTAAACACAAACAGATTATTTGCATTCTTTGGAAAGCAAATCTTCACAAAAAAATCACTATCTTTGAATTAGGAAAATAACCTCTGGAATAAAAAACAGTCAGATAAAATCTAGTGTGTAAAAAAGTTTCTATCTGAGAAAAAGAAGAATTCTTCTCATCTTCTACCTCTGCCTTTATTCTACCTCTGCCTTCCCCATCAGTATCACAGTATCTGTCTCCCTCTTACATTTTATTCATTGAATCTCACCTTTTATCACCTCTACAGATGCAAAGTTCAATTTAGAAGAATGAGTCAGCGATTAAGTCAGGATTTAAGTTCAGCTGAGTATTGTTATACCTAATACTGAAATCTAAAAAAAAAATCCTATATTTCAAAGCATCCTACTCATTTCTACTTCTGTACTGGCATGAACAGCTCTTCAGCCTGATCAGGATTTTGATGCTAGGCTGAGAAACAACTTGTGGAGCTTAATTTGGAGAGTGTCCTAATGCTCTTCTGCATGTGTAACACCTAGCTTTTCATCAAATATAATTGTGAGTGTTTTCTTTTAAAATATTACTAGTTCTGGGTAGCGGTGGAGCCCACACTTGGTTATATTATGGTTACATTATGATCAGTGGTCATAACAATTACTGTGGAGGAGACAGAGACCTGGATGAATAATTACTCCAAATGAGCCCTAACCACTAGGCTACAGAGTGGAGATGTGCCTTCACCCACAGTTGTTTATGTAAATTAGTAAATAGTCTTTATGGAGTATGACAAAGTAGACTATCATAGGTTTATTTCTAAACATCAAATCTGATTTTAAGTCTTTCCTATGCTAAATTCTTCATTCTGTTTCTGTGTAGAAGAATCATTTTCATTTTAATTATTCAGTAACTGTAGTACTGAATGTCTAAGGAACTTACTAGTTTACAGCTTAATCATGTATTTCCCTTTTACTTATTGCTGCTTCGATGGATATACCTGATTTGCTTTAATTTAGCTAGCTTATGTACAACTAGCAAAGCAGCTACAGCATCATGCAAGTACAAATCCTGTGCCAGAATTGTGGTTAAAATCTCAGATAATGAGCTCGTCCCTGCAGCAGTAGTATAAGAAGGTTTGCAATTTAAGATTAATCTGATCTTGTTAGAGGTGGCCATAGGATGACCCATTTCAGCACTCAGTGAACACGCAAAAGGACTTTCTTAAAAGAAATGACTTCTAGAGACACTGAAATACTTGTGGCACAATTACTGTTTTAAAGGTGATGCTCGCTTTTTTTTCTATCCTCTCAGCTTTTGTTTTCATTAGCAAAGAAGTGACTTTGCCTTCTAAATTCATATCCTTTTGCAGCATGGAAATGAAAACATATCTGTGAGTAGGTGAGAATCCACAAAGCAGATATGGAAGCAAAAATCAACATTCTGCAGACTAAAGGCATCAAAATAAAATCTTGTGACTGCTTCTGTTCACTGATGTGCACTATGGATTTAAAATTTTGTAGATTTTATAGTTGCATGAAACACTGGATAAACTGGGGGTAATCAGTTCACTTTTATAGACCACTGTCTTATAATATGTATTACATAAATTCTGGTGGTGGGAAAAAGAGAAAGACGAGTTAAAACCATGTGAAAAATGAAGTCCAGGAAGAAACTTCAACACCAAGTTGTGATTTAGACCTTAGCTGCCACTTACTTTCAGCCTAGGGCCTCTACGTATTTCAACTGTAGACTTTGCTGGTATCACTTATAAAGGCACTTAAGCTCTAAAACCGAAGGGGTAACGCTCACACGAGCATTTGCGAAGGGGCTATTAGAGTTTTCAGTATTAATAAGTTTATATTCAATACAATTCAGTAATAATAATCACCTCACAATGGCCCCAAGAGTGCCAGCCTAGACTGCAGCTGGAAGGTGCTTCCTTCGTTACCTAGAAGCATAATTAAATATAAATGCATGAATATATAACAAATATGGATGGGGGAAGCTTGCTGGGTGTGTGGTGAGGGCAGGAGACCCTCCCGGCCCCCCGCCAAGGGGCAAATTCTGGTGCCCCCCCAACCTCCCAGGCGCGGGGTGGGGGGGGCGGGCGCCGCCTCAGGGTCTCCTTGGGGAAGGGGGCATGGCGGAGGCCACCGGCCCCTAGGCCTGGCCCTGGGCTGGGGGGCGGCAAGGAGGGGCCGCCGTGCGCCTCGTCCCGCCACGCCGGCCCTTCCACATGGCCGTGCCGACCTTCTGCAACGTGTGCTTCCGTGAGCCGAGCCAGGCCGCCCCGCGCTTCAGCCTCACCAGCTGCGGCCATGTTGTGTGCGAGCTGTGCCTGCAGAAAGGTAACGGCCGGCGGCGCCGTGGGGCGTCCCCGAGGCCATGGGGACGCAGCCGGCACCCCACGGCCCCTCGCCTGTGGGGTCTGAGGCACTAAAGACACCTAACTACAAACTACACCTTTGGGGCACTGGCCATGCACAAGTTCACGTCATATGTTAGCAGCTCAGCCTCGCTGCGGGCCAAGGAGAGGCCTGAGCATTTTCATTACCCAAGTACTATTTATGAATCTTTATTATTTTTTCTCCTAATGATTTTCTCTCACCTGTAAAAAATAGCCTGAATCTGCCTTCACCTGCATTCTTCTAGAGCAATCTGGCTTAGCAAAGACACCTTTAGATCCTCCCAAAACTGAAGGATTTAATAATGGTTGAGTCTAAATGTATCTACATGTATCTGGATTCAACATTACATTGATTACACACAATATTGCATGTATTACATCAACAAATGTATTACATGTATGACGCTTGGAGTGTATTACTTTAATTCTGTTGCAGGTAATATTTAAATGGACATTTGTATTGTAAAAGAAAGATAAAATGGCGGCCTCACTCATCCTGGAAGGGTAGTTAAAGAGTGATTTTCACTAGTTAAAGAATAATTTTCATTATGGATTCACGTTGTAGGGTGCACATTTTGTCCACATTCTTCAAATCTTACTCCTGTTACCGCTGAAACACTGGATAAATCGTGAGAGCCTTAGGGAGATTTTGAAGGGATGTCTTGAGGCTCGTGTGTGTTGGACTTGATATCTGAGCCACTCACCGGGCCTCCTTAGCTCGTCCAGAGCATAAAAGCTCTGTCTTTCACCTGGACACATACCATAAGACATCCATCTATATTTCAAAACTCAAAAGTAGACTTTTATTTTTTGTTTTGCCTTGACCTTTAAACTTTTGACACTTTTGCTGTTAAGGAGGGAGGTTTGTAAAGTGCAGCCTCTATAAACACATCTTGAAGACTCCGGGAACATGGAGCACAGCTTCCCTGTGTGCTGTTAATATTATCCGGCAGAAAAAAAACGAGACACTATTTTTTTATTGCTGTGAAATCAGTAATAACGATAATATCAGTTTTACGATGCATTTTGCCTTAAAGATGTTTATGAACATTGATCCTTAGAAAGGAGACATATAATTATCAATGATGGTAAAAGATTGTATAAATATTGTGCTCATATGCCTTTTTATAGGCATAATTGCTATTGCATTGAGAATAATAAAAGATATTTATAAAAAATGTTGAAGTTACTGGAAAAAATCTGGAAAAAAACAGAAAGTCATATATCTGGTTGGCTCTAAGTCATTAGTGCACATAAGCATGCATTTAATTAAACAAGACAAGTAGTCCTATTTAAATCAAAGGAACTAAAAGTCACCTGCATTCAATGACACTAATCATATTCATAAAATCATTTGCATGAATGCTTGTTTGCAGGATTAAGACCTGATGATATTCACATATATTTTTTCCTGTGCAACTGTGTGCTAATGTTTTAAAAATCAAATTATTTATTCATATCTATTTGCATTTCGTATGTAAACCTCAGATTCCTTCCGCAGGCTCCAAAGAAAGCTGTAGACATCAAATTTGATTAAAATGTATTTAATTTCTATTCAGTTTGATGTATGTTTCAAAAGTGTCTTTATCCTACAGGCAAAAAAGACGAGTGTTTGATCTGTAGAACTCCTTGTCGTACGTTGCTCCTTTCAAAACAGGTAAATGAAAGCTTTAGTAATATTGTATTACATTAATCTGTGGTTTGCTTAACAGCTAAATTATTTGCATTACAAAATACTTCCCTTTTGTTTGCCAACTGTGACATGAATATTTATTGATGATGGGTTGGTAGGCATTTATACGTATGCACTATTGAGCTTTTAGTTATAGAGTTCTTCAAATTTAAGTGCATGTAATCTTTTTAGATCTTTATATTCTACTGAACTGAAACTCATTCCACATTTTTCAAGAACATGAATGGCTACTAATATCAATGACCCCTGTGAAAATGTGTATTGACTTTGGCATTTGCACATCAGAGAAAGTGATGATGCAGTGAATTATTTCATGTAATGAACTAAAGCAAAAATCTGTATCCTGGCCCATCAGTATTTTTCAAGTGTTTTTTTTTTCTTTTTCCATTTTCTCATAAGCGAAACTATTATTGTAATAGCTCTTGCCTTCTGTTGTAGTGAAGAGATGATCTGGAATATGATGGGAAATTCTTGTCTTCATTTACTAGAGAATGAATAGCTCTATTCCCTTCCTTGAGACATCACTTGAAAGATTTAATTTTTTTTTTCCTCAGGAAACCATCTTCTTAATTCATTTCATAAATCGGTTGTGAAAACATATATTTTCTTAGACTGCCTGTTCGAAAACATGACTGCCTTACCATTATAAAAAAAAATACAGGGGACACTAAGTCCAGCTAAAACATTAATACTACTAGGCTATATGGCGATCCTGTATATGAAACGGAGGCCAGTTTGTGACTGCTCTGAAATGACCTTGAAAAATCATGCTGACCATGATTTCCCTAAGCATTTTTAAAGCTACTCTAAGGGATACATAACTATAGAAAATTCTACTAGTGTGTTCTATCACGTATAGATAGAATACTGATACTTTATATTTTACGTTTCTAAATACAGAATCCTTCGGAACTGAAATAACATGAAAAAGACTATGCTACCAAAAAAGAAAAGAAATTACATCAAAGTGATTAAATGCCAGCAAAATAAAAAGGCCCATAGAATGTGGTAACAAAATAAAACATAACACTCTCAAAATCTCTAAGGGAGACTTTTGCATAAACATTCACTATCAGCCTCTGTTTGCTGCACATATTATTAGTTTCAGTTATAGAATAACTTAGATTGTCAGGGGCCTCTGGTCATATTTTTTAACCCTATACTTAGAACAGGGCTAATTTCTAGATTCAAGAAGCTTTAAATTTCAGTATATCAACAGAACTTAATCTGCTTCAAAAATACTGAGGGAATTTAAAAATGCTATGGCTGTGCTACTAAGAGATACATTAGATGTTTTGTTAGAACCTGCCAGTGCTCTGCAGAACAGGAAGGAAGCAAATTACCATATTCCTTAAAAAAGACATTAATGATGATTACTTAACCTTGATTAAGAACAGATAAAATGATTGGAATGATAATTAAAGATGCGTATTAAAAAATTGTATGAGTCTATAATTCAGGAACTTGAGTAGAAAAATAACTTATACCCTTTATGAGCGTTATGCTATGTCAAAATTCCCAATGAGGAAAATGCCTTGTAAATGTAGTACAAATCATCATTAAATTGTATATTGGGGCAATCAGTATCTGCACATTAAATATTCTCATCTTTACAGTAATGCATGCTTGTCAACTTTACATTTTCCTTATATATCTCACATTCCCTTCTTGCTTTTTATTAGATGGTGTTCAGATGAATCAGGATCTCATTGTTCATTATTTTAGAATATCATGTTAACATCTGCTACTCTTCTATGCAACAAATAAAATCTAAGCAAGTTTCTACAAGCCTTTATTTTAAAGAGTTTATAAGTAAACAATGAAGCTATAAAATGTACATTTTTATTTTTGAAGGGTATATCTGATAATGACTCAAACCAAGGTCCTTTCTTTGACAGAACACAAATAGATTTTAGAGCTTGTCTCCTATTTTAAATAAGGCAAATTTATTTTTATGAGTATGTTGTGGGTTTTTTCTATGAAGTTTTGTTGTCTTGCCTCTGTTTTCTTTACTAAAATACTATAAATGATAGCTTAGACTGTGCTATCTGTACATCTTCTCTTTCTCAGTGTGCCACTTCACTGTGTAAAAAGACTCTTTAAAAAATTTAAAAAGTCTGTTTATTAAAATTGACGATTTTAACTTGTATACATCAAACTATAAATGGAACACATCACAAATAGTTTATATAATATTACTTGCAAATAAAAGTACTAGCCTTGATATATTTTCTTTTCTTGGTAGACAAATCCTGATATTCAATCACTGTTCATGGGACTAGATGTGCTATGCAACAAATATTCAAAAGAAATAAGACAGGTGAGTCCTGTGAAAAACATCTGTGAGATTTAGGTTCCATCTGTCAGTCAGAACCCAGATACAGTGTTTCTCAGTGTTTCACTGTAAGTTCAGTCACACTCATTGCATAATGTTATTATTCTTGAAAGTGTATTTGTGCTAGTCCATCAAGCAGGATGGGGAAGGAGGCATCAGAATCAAGTATTCTTTCGTGCTGAAGGAAATGACAAGGCCAGTATTCTTGTGCTATGCAGTTCTCTGTATTCTCTCTTATACATTCTAACTATAGAAAGCAACAGTTAGAAAGTATATAGCACAAGACACAGTAACACAGTAGCAGCTTCCAGTAATTTGTATTTAAATGAGAAAAAAAAAAAATGTTTAAAACTAAATCTTTGGCTATTTCTTTCTTCCATTCTCTGCTTCCAGAGTTTGAAAGTTCTCAAGAAAGCAAAAATTATTCATCAGGGCCAGTGCTTATGTTTTCAAACTATTTCTGAGGACAGTTATTTCTGTTTTTTTTTTTGATGATGCAAAATCACTTTCAAAGTTATACAATGAAATATTATATCCACCAGAACCTTAAACAGGCCTAAGCCGTGTACACTAATTACAGCAGTAAAAAATGATGCAATGGAAGCCTGAACTGGCCAAACCCCTGAGGTGAATATTCATCCCGTCATTTTTTTAATAAAATGAGCAAGTAAGCAAATACCAAAAACATCTAATTTCAAAAGCTAGTTTTTATTAAAAATAAGAACAATGGAATTCATAAAATCCTCATATCTTCTTATTCAGTCAGATGCAATGAAAGATTTCAAGGTAAATTTTCTCTCTTCTTACTGTAACCTCCAAGGAGGATCCTTTCCTTTGGTTTTATTTTCCAATCCAGCAATTTTCGTAACTTACTGAGTTAGGAATAGCAACAGCAAAAACTGCATATAAGCTTGTAGGCTCCCTTTGGATCCTTTTATCCTTCACTTCTGTTGCTTCGTTGTGGGACTTGTTCTTATCGCTTTTGCTGAGTATTTCTGCAGCAGTTCAAGCAACTCTCAGTCTGTAGTTATGTGTCTTCCCTCAGTCTACCAGCAACCTTTACTATGTGTTCTCATCTCCCTTGCCCTGGTACTTGTTTGACCTTGTGGTAAGTTTGTTGATCAATAGAAAATTAAACCAAGGGAGATTATTTGCTTTCTTCATCATAGGTATCTCATAATTGACAGTTCATATTTGTCCTGCTCTGTGCTCCACAAACTTCTCCAAAGCTGAGCATTTTCACTTTCACCCTTTCCTTAGCATCTGTCTTCCTAGGGTGCACAGTTGACATAGGTAAACAAGCAGCCTTCCTCTCTTGAGGCCAGGCATACAGTTTTTAACAGCATGTGTAATTAACAATATTTATTCTGTAAACTGTGACCTGTGAAATCCAGAGAGCAATATAACACCAATCACACTTGCATGCAAACTTCTTCAGTGCGCCAAAGAAATGAAAAAAAAGACACAATCTTGAGAGACTCAGATGAGTTTTCTGTAGATTAAAATAAAGCTTAAGAAACATACATAAAATAAAAGAAAGAAAACATACACAAAATAAAAAACATACATACATACATAAAAACATACATACATACATAAAAAAACATAAAAAATACATAAAATAAAAAAGGAAAAATAAAGATTAAGAAACATACATAAAATAAAGATTAAGAAATGTAAGTGTAAAATATAGGAATCATTGAGGAATGTTCAGAACTTCCACCAGTGTCAAAAGACATAATAGCAATCTGTGCTATGTTAAGGCAGTTTTTATCTATTCTAATCAACACAACAGGTCACACAACACATAAGTATCTGTCACACAACAGGTTCTTAGGAAAGCATGAGAACAGGGCTTCAGAGCAAGCTCTGAGTTTCTACCACAGCTATTTCTCAGAATAGAGACGGTGTCCTTACCTTCAAAAGCTTTTGCTTGGTATTATTCTGCATGTAATTATCAAGTTGTCTGATTATTTAGTGTCTGCCACATACTATAGACAGGATGTCCACAGGTTGTAGATTGTTTGAAGAATAATTTCCTTTTGCCTGTCTTTATCCTGCTATTGCAAATTGTATTTGATGCCCTTGTATCCTGCACTGGAAGAAAAAGTAAGCATTCCCATTTACCCTGTCTGTGCTACTCATTAATTTTAGACTAGTATCATATCCCTTCTTTAACTGTCCTTTTTTTCTAGTTATTAGGACTCATAATCACAGTTGTTCTTTCTACTGAAACTGTTCCATAACTGAATTAATTGTTAATTGATTAATCTGAATTTTTTCCAAGTCTGAATTTTTTCCCAATCTGCTGCTCCCTTTCTGAGATAAGTATATTCAGTACAGTAGCACTGTTTGTTTTTGCAGTGATCATACCTATTCTATTTCTGTAAAGCCTATTCTCTTCATTTTTATTCTGTTCGTAAGGTTTGATTTGCTTTTTTGACCACCACTGGCTGCTGAACTGATGTTTTCACGTCAGTAAACCTCAAACCTCCATTACAGGCCTAAGAACTTGCTCCAGAGTGGTGGAAGTTGGCTCAGAGACCATTATTTTCTGAGTAAATTTAGGTTTTTTGCCTTTCCGTGCTTGACTTTGCGTTATCTATACTGAATTCTCAGACGTGGTTTTATTACCCAGCCATTCAATCTTTCAGAATCATTCTGAATGTCTTAACCACATGCTCTTAAATTCATTATCCTGATTATCTTACTATCATCAGCAAACTTTGCTATAAGAGTAATAACTTTGCTATTCACCTTTTCTGAAGATTGTGTGTAAACATGTCGAACGGCAGAAGTCTAAGCATGAATCTTTGTGGAAATTATCTAGTCATCTCTCTACCTGTGTTTAACTATATATATTTTTTTATTATCTGTTATCTCTTAGGAATGAGTTAGCTCTGCAAAGATCCTTACTAGTTAGAATCCTTGCTATTCTTTTTGGCCTTTTCTTCCATGAATTCTTCTGAAGACAGTTCTGATCCTTTAATGAGGATTCAGTGGGAACTTCCCAGGCACTTCTATAGTGAAACAAAAGTAACCATTTCTATTAGCTACTTCGCTGTGGTTTCTTTTTTTTTTTTCTTTTTCTTGGAGTGGTTCCTGTTGCCTGACACATTCTCTGATAGACTTCTCACACCTGGCACATGAGAAGAAAGATTTATTAGTAAATTTATTAGTATTTGTTTTTCCCCTTTTGTAATTTGTTCCTCAAGCTCTTTCCTTGCCTAGCATGTATGTTTTTACTTTCAATCTGTTGTGTTTTATGATCCTCATTTGAACCAGAAGTGCTGCTCAATAAAATCACCACAAGACCATGTGTCTGACAATTGTATCTAATTAATAGGATATTTCACAAGACAAGTTTTAATTGCCAGTAAGACATATTACATTTTATGTTGCCATTAATTTTATGTGTTTGCATAGCACTAATGAATAAGAAACAACGCGGGTAACTGCCTACCCAATTTATTAGGTTAAATAAACTTTATAAGAATTTCTACCTCAATGATAATAACTTGGACTTTGAATTATTTGTTGGATAAGAATTTAAAGGGTTGTATAAAGAGTCTATTAAATAATTATTAGAATATAGAAAAACACAAATTCCATTAAGTGATTCTTCTCCATTAATCTTTTCTGAGGTTGCATAAATATGTTTAGGTGAAGATTGGTATAACTGTAACAATTTTATTTTTAGATTTCAGAATTTCAGGAAAAACATCGTAGACACTTAATAGCTTACCAAAAACAAAAGGTAACTCTGAGTTTGATATTGTTTTTGTTGGTTATGTTTGTCTTATTTGGTTTAGTTTTAGCAAATACATTCACCTTTTATAGCAGTCCTTAGCACAGTTTATCAAAATTTCCTCCTTTCTGTCGTTTTGACATTTTTAATGGCATAAAATCCATGATGACTTTATTGATTATGGTTTAATAAGATGGCTGTTAGTTGTGAAGTGATGGAGAATAAATGCAGAGTCAGGGAGGAGACAGGTTTGCTACAGGGAGGAGGCAGTGGAAGCAGTAAGGAAACGTTGGTTCTCAGTTTATTAGTCTGGAAGAAAACAAGGCTCAGACTGACCAACTAAGGTAGGTGCATGAGGCTGGCACCCTGAGACAGGGATAGTTCAGTGGGAAGATGAATAGAATTAATCATTCTCTGGAAAACATGTAGTGAAATATGCACCTCTTTCTCTGCAAGATGGAAAGATATTCACAATTTCTTTTTAATTTCTCATCTACTGCCAAGTATTTATGCAAATAGATGAATATTTTACTCCTCTTTAAGGATGTGGCCAAGTGTATTACAGCTGCTTGATAGTTACGTACCAACATACCAGCAGGTGTCCTAAGTTTGAAATGCCTTGGAAACTTAAAACTGCTTGCATTGGATCAGGGTTGGAGGAGAGTGGATGACATATACATCCCATGTGCAACCAGTAGTGGTGATGCTGTTTTGGTGAAGGGCTCTGGGAAAGGGTGACTTGCAACAGGCAGAGGCACAGGGGATGGTGAAGAGTCAGCGTATCTTTATGTCAAAGTGATAATCACAGAATCATAGAATGCCCAAGGTTGGAAGGGACCTCAGAGGTCATCTACTCCAACCCTCCTGCTCACGCAGGATCACCTAGAGCACGTGGCACAGATCTCCATCCAAATCTTTCTGCTGCTAGCTTTGAGATGGAGGAGAAACATGAAGTAAAGGTCTAAGGTGTAAACAATTAGGCAAATGGCAGTGAGCCCGAAGGAGGTGAGGAAGCACAGATTTTCCCTTTGACACAAGTAATTCCTCCTGGCACTCTCCTCTTCTCAGGCCTTGGCTCGCAGCTTTTGGGAAAGGCAGAGTGCTGCATAATGAAATGCACAACAGGAGGTTCTCATGCTTGTCTCTCTCTGTGGTTTCTTTCCTTATTTCTAGTGTGTCATCACTATTATTGTCAACAAACAGCTTTCATGACCTTGTTGAAATTTTGTTTGTTGCTCTTTCCCTGAGTTTCAGAGATGATGAAGATGAAGATGATGATTTGTGGTCTGGGCATTTGATGTTCATATTTCTGGAGAGCCTAGTCTCCACATATTGTGCTAGGACCTAGAGATATTAAGAAAGAAATAGTTTTTCACTTACTTTAAGGGATTTGGGCCTTAAAATCATCAGTTTTTTGAGAGAGGCAGGAAAAAGTACATTTTTCCTGACATTTCTGCCAGTCACTCTCTTGATCAAACCCAACTCTTGTTAGAAAGAAAATAAATCTGGGACTTTTGAGCTTTTGAGGTCATTATATTGCCTCGGAAATATGTTCTCCTGAAGCTTGGCCCCTGCCTGGAGGCATTTATTCTACACTGCTGCCTTCTCAGTGCAGGAATGACGTGCATAAGTTCTTGTCTTGTATATTAGACATTTTTATTAGATTATTTTATTGCAAGAGTCTCCTTAAATACCCTGAAATGAAAAGAAAAAAAAAAAAAAGGGGGACTGGGAGAGCATTAGGGCAGTGGTCTGTAGTCTTGACCTGGGACCCTACTGCAAACAGAATACTGGGCTAGTTGAGCTCTTACTCTGTATTTTTATAGCCATATGGCTATTTGGAAAAGATGAAAAACAGAAACAAACTATTTTTAAGTGCTGTTCTTAGTATCTGTTTATCCTGTATTACGAGAGTATAATGAACCATGTAACAGCTACAGTTTGCCCCTTTTTATCTAATAATAAATCTGAAATGGCAATGATATCTATGATTAAAACCAACAAAACACAACCTTTCAATAGTTTAGAGTACTAGTGGTATGAAAATAGAAAATAGAGTTTGTTTAAATCTCTGCTTATGTCACAGACACTGAAACTGGAAGAATCTCTCAAAAAAGCAACACAACAATTGCATCAGCTACAATGGTAAGAAGTTTAATTTGGCAGAAATAAATGGGAACATTGTAATCAGATTAGATCTGGGCTAATTGAGAAGATGATAAAAATCCTGCTTTGCTGTATCTTTGATATTGTGTTGTGTAAATAAATGAACTATATTTGTAACTTTGTAGAAATGATGTTTGACATCAGATCCATTTCTCCATAATGATAAAGCTTATGCAGAAACAATACTTTTTATAAAAAAATCAAACCAGTAATTACTCTAAAAATGAACTCAGTTTTGTAAGTTTTGTAGTTTTGTAAATTTACAAAAGTTTTGTAAAATGATTGTACTCTCTCATGTGTAGCAAAAATAAGCTATCCAAATAATATCAAAATACTCTTTTTCACAAATGTGCTAAGAGGTAGCTTATTATTATTATCGCCTCATTGACTGATGCATTTCAATCTTTTCTATCCTTTATTACTGGCCATTGATGAATTTCCAAATTATATCAGTTCTTATTATTGACCTCTACCTGTACTTTTTGTTATTACTTTTCATTAACTTTCATTTTATTTCAATTATTTCATTTAAATAAAAGATCACATTATTTTTATTTTATTCTCTTGTCCACCTTCACATTGATGATACTTTCAAAATCTATTTACAGATGTCACAAACTGCTGGCTACGCCTAAATCAATGCTGAATATACTAAATAGAAGCAGATGCAAAACTAATCTAAAAGAGACATCAGTAATAGCATTTCTG
>JAVCKT010012848.1:0-35247 GCA_032273925.1 Rhynchotus rufescens
ATAATTGTTTAAAGATACAATTTTTAAGAATTTTTAAAAAAAAAAAAAAAAAAAAAAAAGATCTTTCAAGAGCTTGTTTCCCAGAACATTAGCAGCCAGCAGGCTCTATGGACTCACAGCACCAAGCAATTGTTGACTAATACTATGTGCTTTGTAGGAAAAAAAAAAAAAAAAAGAGAAACAAACTGTTATATGCTTTTTTGTTGAGATATATTTAGAGAGCTTTCTCATTGTTGAGAGCTTTAGGAACAATAATCAGCGGTATGTCATTCTGGTATTGTTAGCAAAGTCCTTTCTATTGAATTTTCAAGATGTTGTAAAACGAGATTATGTGAGTAGCACCTCTGGACACTTTTTCCCATCATTGTGTTGGTATCAATCGCTGACTTCCACTGTTTCTCCTGGTATTAAATGAAAATGTTGTTTCCCACTACGCTGATTGGAGGCTTTATAATTCATGACATAACTGATAACCCTGCGGAGATTACGCATTGTGGCTCGGGCCGCGCGCGAGGGCTGCACCGCAAAGTCGGTGGCCACTTCGGCAGGGACACGGAGTAGGAAGGAAAATGTGCCGGGATCATTGTTTCAGCCAAGCGAGGCACCGCTAGACACGGGTGATTTGTGAGGCTGGGCCTCCAGGTTTCAAGGCTCCCAATGAGGGAGGGCAATTGGGGCTTTCTTGGTGGCTCCCAGCTGCCCTAAGGCAGCGCAGGCACCCGGGGCAGACGCTTTTCGGGAGAAAGCAGCACCCTGCCCAGGCTCCGGGCATTTTCCAAAGAGGAAATATTAAATATTCAGTGGCAGAGTGGAGGAGGAGGAAGTTATGATTTGGAAACTAGCAGTGAGCTGAGAGAGCCAGATTTTGGGGCTTTATATTGAAAAAAAAAAAGAAAGAAAATAATGAGGGGCTTTGAGCTAACTCCTGTATTACACCAGTATCCAAGGAAAGGGAAGAGCAGCACGGGGGTCCCAAGAGCCCTCTTGGTTGCACCCTGCCGTTTCCACTGGAGCCCTGGGGCTGGGCTGATTTGCACAGATGCTCCAACGGGATGGATCATGGTGGCAATTCCGTGCTACCCCTCACCATCCTCGCGTGCTGCTCCTGCCCGGCTCCAAGCCAAATCCATGTTTTTCCATGGGTCCTTGCAAGGGATGAAGTGACAGATGGTGAAGATCCGGGTGCAAGTTGTGCTGCCTCCATGTGCCCGTGCTGGTCCCGGGCAGGGACATCCCGGGAGGAGCTGTTGGCAACGCTCCCTCGACACGCGTCAGCTCCGGGAAGCAGCTCCCGAGCTCCCGCGCACAGGTTTTTATGGACGAGTGTAAAGCTGGAGTGAGGCGCTCCATGCAGTGGTTAAGGTTTTAATAGCTCCTAAGTAATAAAAACAGCATAACGGCTTCCAAAAGGAGTACCAGGGAATCAAGTCTAAACGCAATAAAGGTCTCTGCTTGGTTACGGCGCGGAGCGAAGCGCTTTGTGGCTTGTGGTTCCGCAGCAGCTCTGCCTTGGGAAGGGGATTTTTACTGTGCCGGGGTTCACACAGGTCCCCTATTTGCTGGCATTATCCGCCACTGAAACAGGAGGCTTTTAGCTTTTTCTGCTGTGTCTTCCTTTCAATATTTCATAGTATTATGAATATTTAATACTCCCCAATGTTTTCCCCTTTTAATCAAAAGGAAGGAGTTGCGGTGGTGTGTTTCCCCCAGATTTAACATTGGACTCTTTTTTTTTTAAATATTAATGTATACCTAGGCTTTCCTAAAGACAATTTTCACTAGGAAAACAATGGGATGCCATTCCAGATACCCGCTGAGGCTGCTACCTCTTTGCCCAGGACAGACGGACGAAGATGTGGTCGGGGAAGGACACCCCTTCTGCACGGCCAGAGCCCTCCAAAGGGCTGCTCAGTGTCTGCACCCCACTAAGTGCCCCAGGCCAATTAGCACCGGGTGGCCGGGATGCTAATTGGGCCTGACGGGCGCCGGTTTAAGGAGATTCCCCGGGAATTCGAGCGCTACCTTCCCCAGTTTGAGTTGGCTGCGAGCGCGAAACACGACCCGGTCTGGAGAAGTTTCTGCACTTACCATGAAGCAAATATGCCACAGGTATCAAGCAGGCTTTGTTGTGAGGGCTCTAATCATATTGCAAATTGAACATTTCCACATGTGCGAGCTGGCAAACCCAGCCTCAGCTATCTCGGATGTATCTGCCCCCAGGTACAGATGCTGGGGTCCTGACATAGCATAATACAGATCGAAATATATTTTCCAGATTGCCTTAGCACATGCTAATGAAAATGAGGAATAAAGGCCTTAAAGAAGCAGCTGTTAAAAATTTTCTTCAATCCCAGAAAATGTACTTCTTAATTACTGATAATTTAGCATCAAAATGACCACCAACCCTTTTCTCCCACTAGACCCTCCCAAGCCGGGAGGCCTCTTCGAAGACTTGCAGGAAAAACTTTTCCTTAAAAGCAAGCCATTTCATTACATTTCCCTAGCCTTTCTGGAGTTAATTAGTATTAAAATACAGCAGGAAGAGGAGGTTCCACTCGGAAGGCAGCGTCTTGCAGCCCCTCCAGTCAGTTTGACAGAGTGGATGCAGGTGAAGGTCGCCCACAACAAATTATATGAAAGCACTTTTGTATTTCCATAGCACCTTCCGTAATAAAAGGCTCCCCAAACTTTCCGGAGTGCATTTATAAATTATAGGTATAAATAGCTGGCATTGCCACGAAGCTACAGAGGAAAAGGGAGCCCTGGCAGGACAGGGCAAAGGGGTCGTGGTCAGTCTGGCTGATGGTCGTGCCCTGCAAAATGCAGCCAGTAACTGGGGGGAAAAGAGCTCCAGCCTTGTGAGAAGCACCTTGGGACTGTGAATAACGGTGGGGCCTCTGGTGAGGGATTATTTGAATGCTATTCCGATTAAAATCTCAATCCTGGGAAAATGGCAAACTTGGATTGATTTGCTGCTAGAACAAAACAGTTTTCAGCAAGGTGGAAGGAAAGAAAAAAGCCCCAGAATACCGTGTTTTTTAGTTTTTGTTATTTAATGCCCTCTCCTCAGGTTTTCATGAGGAGAATCTGAATTGCAAAGCTGAGCATTTAATAAAGTTGGCACCATTTTCTGTCCTGAAACAAAGGGTGAATTAATAGGGCTATTGGAATCCACATACTAGGTATATGCAAAAAACGTACAGAGACTTTCAATGGGATGGGAAAAAAGACAGTTTTGGCCAGCAGTCAGAATACATTTTACTTATAACTGGAGCCCTGGCAAGGTAGGCGGGCCTGGACATGGAGAAAGGCTCTTCTGTTTGGTCCTGGATGGTCTAGTTTTGTTTAAATCCTTACTGGAAGCATCTTTAAAATGAGCTCGCTTTTCTGTGCCACTATTTGACTGACCAGTGAAGCCACAAACGAGACTTACTACGTTTGGAAGGCAGCGAAGCCCGGCCAAACGATCCAGAAGTTCAATGTAGGAAAAAGAAGGAACCGATGGAAAGTTGTAAAGTTCAAGACATGCGTGTAGCAACTGGCCAAGCTGAACCTCCTGGAGCAAAGCAGGAGCTCCAGTGTTTTCCTAATAACTTCCCGTCCCATCATTCTGCCAATGTGGTGATTCCATAAAACGGGAGCAGCGGCTCAGACCTGCCGGGGGGCCGAGGGTTTGGGCCAAAGCGAAATATTGATTAATCATCTTGTTGCTCTGATAGTTTGTTATGTTCAGCAGATAGAAGTTGAGACCGCAATACGGCTTCATGTCATAATCGCTCTGTATCGCGTGGGAATGATTATTGACTTAGGGAAAACTACCCCAGTAGGTTGAACAGTAGGATGATACTGAAAGAATTTGAAGGATTTTTTTTTTTTAAGTACATATGATTTTTCTAAGAAAAGAAAAAATCACCGTAGCCAGAAATCACGGGCCTGACTTTGCAAGCTCTTCACATGTGGGCAAGTCCGTTTGCTCCTGTCTGTGTGGTCCAAAAAGGAATTTATGACACGAACACAAAAATTGCTCAGTCTTGTGGGTTTGGTTGGTCTTCTTTTGTTTTCTGCTTTGTACTCAAATGAAACAACGCAATTTCGATTTGCTTTTTGGCTGCTCTCCTATGGACTATTGCTGCCATTGAGGAAATGCAATGTTAAAATGTAGAAATGAAGCTGAAGGAGCCTGACAGATAAGGCAGTCCTATAACGTCACAAACTCTCCATTTTTGTGCCAAGGAACCTCATCAGTGCTCAGAGAGCTGCTGTTTTCCATACTCTGACTAACTAGCCGCTTAGTACATTGCAAAAGAACTTCGTTTACAGCCCAACAGTAGCAATAGAAAAAGATTTAAAAAAATCCTTTACCAGTGGGTCTGTATGAGTAATGTCCATATATAAGGCTGCTCCAGCTGCTTTCCTTCAATCCCTTGATGTCCATATGTTTTGATTAGATGGCAGAGCCATTGCTCTTCTGCTCTTCTTGCTACACCGGGAAGGTGGCTCTGGGATTTGGGTCTTTCCAGGAGGTCCTGTGGGCTGTGGTTCTTCACCAACATTTGGAGCGAGCAAGAAGGTGTCAGCTCAGGACAACCACTCCCCAACAGTCAATAAACGCTGTTTGGCAGAGTTAAAGCAGCCCTACAGGTCCTCAGAAGGAGCAGGTTCCCTGCTGCCTGTTCGATGGGAGTGCAGCTCTTAATTGAGCGCATTAATCCTGCAGAAACCTTCCCACCCTTTCTCCACCGCCAAAATCCCCTTTCATCTAGGCCAGGTGAGGGCAGCGCTGATAAGAACTGTCAGCCCATCACATTAAAGGGGAAAAAGATCTGGAAAGCTGTTTGCAGATAAAACTTGACTTGATTCATGACTTTGTTCCCTTTACTTGGCAGTGACCTAAAGTCATGTTCCAAAGTGGCTTTGAGCAAAAACTAGTGGCACATTTGTGCGGTTACCTGCCTCTACCCGGCCGCTGACACCGTGTCCGAGCTATGGTTTGTGGTGCTCCTCCTCAGGCTCGTTTTTGGAATACGTGCCCATGCTTAGGTGGAGGCTCCAAACCACGAGGCTGCCCCACCAGCCCACCCAGGGCTGGCAGCAGAGCCCCCCGAGCTCCAGGCTCCGCAGCACAGCTCCAATGTGACCTTGTCCTTGTCCTCTCCGTAAAAATAAGTGAAATATTTCTCTTTTCCACAGGAACATTTTGAAGCTTCAAGGCGTGATCTAAAGCCTTCTGCTGTGACATTGGCTCAGGTCCTAAATCACAGCACGAGAGGCTTCCTGGTGCCACACGCCACCGCCAGCCTCGCCGTGACCACCGGAGCTCCGCAAGAACCAGACAAGAAAGAAAAAGCTCCCATCAGGTTTGTAGTCCTTTATTTTCTTTTTTTTATATTTTTTTTAAGTCGATCCTCCCATAGTAATGTACTGAAATGCGTAACAGTTACATTGTACAAAGCATTTAAAGAAAGTACCTCAACTTGCCGATTATTCCAAAATGAGATTATAAACAAAAGGAAAAAATAAATCTGGTCCCTCACAAAAGGACAAAAAAAAAAAAAAAAAAAAAAGAAACCCCGAAAAAATAACTGAATACCTTCCGTTATTTATTTATTTTTTTTTAAACATAAATTTGGAACACTTCATCTTACAAATAGGATTAACATGAACATAACATCACACAAGCTCGCAGACAACCAGCATAAAATATTGGGTACAGTTTTTAATCAGAAGAATCATGCTTTCATGAAGAAATTATAACTGTTTATACAATTGAATCAATTTACTGTATTACAAAAAAAAAAAACCTAAGTCGCATCTATTAGTTATTTAGTTCATTAAAAGGAAAAAAAATAAAACAGGAATGTAAGAAAATTTCAAACACTGTTTTGCACTCCCATATACACAGATCAGTTCACCTCACTTATTTTGAAGTGCCTGCATCATGAAGCAGTGGGGGACTGGAGCAGTGCTGTTTGTTATCGGAACAGTGCTATTTTAATCAACAAACAACTGTTTGCCAACAAATAAATACATGGTACACACAACACAAAGAAGAAATTAGAGGGGGAAGGGGAAGGAAACGATACAACAAAATAGTGACATGATTGTCTAAAATTAAAAACTCCTTACAACGATTGGGACTAGTGGTACTGACGATGAACATGGTGCTTTCACGGAATTAGCTGGATGATTTAGCGTCTTGGAGTAGTGAACATTCATAGTTTACAATATACACAAGCCTCTTATGAATTGCTTCTCACAGTTCTTTTTTTTTTCTTTCTTTTTCTTGTTTTTCCTTTTTTTCTAACAATGCAGTTGAGAAGGCAAAAGAATTATGGAGAGAACAAAACATTCCCTGTTACTCGCTTCTACAGTTAGGATGGAGAGAGTGCATTTGGTAGAACTATTTTCTTTCTTTGAAGGGCTAAAATGCATAAAGCTTTAATGAAGAGATTTGTACATAAAAGCAACTGTTCCCAATCCTGTGTCAAACTATATTATACAAAAAGAAAATCAATTCAGTTACTACTTTAAAGGAGTGCCCATGTGTGTATCAATGCAGTCTTAACCCTTTTGCCCCTGCCCCTCAAAGCCGGGTGAACTGGAAGACACTTTTTCCCGGCCCCAGTTTACATAATCCACTGAAACTGGTTTTTTTTTTTTAAGTCGCATTGATCCTCGAGAAGTCAGCAGCTGCCTTTGCTGTGCAAAACAAAATATTGAGAATAAATAGTTTCTTTCTTTTTAAAATTATTCAGTTTAAGGTCACCGGACTTTAAATGAGTGACCCTGCAGATTTATAAGGCATTCTGCTCAGCAGTCTTTTAAATAGTCATATACGAAAGAGCCACGCTACTGGTCTGGACTTGGTCCCACTCCTGGCACGACTCCACAACGTCATACGTGACTGATGGACTGGATGGCGCTGGATTCTGCGGCAGCTCTCGCCATGCTGTGCCACATGTTGGGAGAACTATGGGGTGCGGAATGGAGGGAGTCCTTGTCGGAGAGAGAGAGCATCATGGCATAGGCCTGCGGGGAAAGCACAGCGAGAGCGTCAGGTCCACGGGAGCCCTGCTGCACC
Source organism: Rhynchotus rufescens (assembly GCA_032273925.1). Lineage (NCBI taxonomy): Eukaryota > Metazoa > Chordata > Aves > Tinamiformes > Tinamidae > Rhynchotus > Rhynchotus rufescens. Next base: position 7,082 of record JAVCKT010012848.1, read on the forward strand.
GAGACCCACGCTGGCTCCACGCACAAAGCACCGAGCTTAGACCATGGATGGTACCCTCAACTCAATGGAAACACCACGGGGCAGCAGGTAGAACCACGATCCACCTTGGCTTTGCTGTAGCAGTGGTTGGTTTTATAAGGGCATCTCTACAGAGGGGAAAAAGGAATACAGATAGCCAAAAAAAGGCAAGAAAATACTGCAAGACCAGGGAGCAGATCATCCAGTGATCTGTGTGTGGTGGGGCTGTGGTATTCCAGGTGTTTTGGGAGAAGCAAGGGGAGCATTCAGGGAGCTTTAGAGACGTGGGGATCAGCCTGACTGGTGAAGCTAAAATGACCTTGCCTGCTACACCAGTGACTTAGTCATTTGGGTATCTGGCTGACACCAACATTTCAATGGAGTTAAGCTTTTACCTGGGATTTGGATTTCCTGTACAACGGTTGTTTCAAGTCCTCCGGCAGCTGCGAAGTATTGAAAGCTGCCAATTCAGCTTCATTATATTGATTTTCTTCCATTTTCCTCATCTTGAGGCTATCTGTGAAGTGCCTTATGTGGTCCAAAGCCGAAAGTCCAGTCTTATTGTACTCGTCCTCCTTATACCTACAAAAACACCACGGAGGTTACGGGGAGTTTTCAGGTCGATTCAGGCTCCTTGGTGGCCAACAGTTCCCCGACCTCTCTCAGACACTTGAACCTGCTCTAGGCTGCCTCTCTTCTGGTCTCAGCGCAGCCTTTCATGAAACCGTTGTCAGATTCAGGCAGGCTTAAGGAAGAAGTAACACATCTCACACAAGCATTTCCTGCCTCGCTCTGAACCTGAGCTCCATAAGGAAAGTTATTTTTCCTCTTAAAGGCCATGGATCGCACGAAGAGACTGAAAATAGGGCCAGTATTGACCAAAACACAGATGCGCGTTGCTATTGTTACTGGGAAGTTGGCTACTTAGGACCATTTCCCACAGCACAACAGACTTTGGTGTTGGCACCCTTGTATGGGCTATTGTTTGGGTGTCACATATTGACTGCACCAATACTAGGAAGGAACCAACCTGCCAGGGGAAGCCTTGCAGTTCATGTCCAAAGTACTCGTTTCCTCGTAGTCTTCCTCTGGAGATCCCTCATGTATGTCACTCGTAACAGGTTCTTTGACTGCTTTCCCTGCAATTTCAGTTTCTTCATCTTCTTCGTCCATCATTACTTCATCTTCGGCCTCCTCATCATCCAACAAATCTGAGTTCTGGCTGGCTACCATGGCTTTCTCATCCTTAAAGTGGCTGCCATTCATTCTGAAAGCATCATAATAAATATGCAATAATCAAAGATCAGTTACAAATGCTCAGCTCTCATGAGACAGATATGAAAAAAAAAGGCTCCCAATAGAAGAGCAAGATTTCCAGATAAGTCTTTATTTTGCATCCTGCTTAGCTTCAGATGTTTAGGCAGTACTGTAGAAAATTCCAGCCCCAAATCAGTGAGATGTTGCAGTGCAATCAGTGATTTTCCTAATATCCTAAGGGCCTAAAAAGGTGATTTTCAACTCTCAAGAGTGATATTTGGAGCTGTGTTCAGCTATCCATTCTACGTTTTCTCATGCACCATTTCATCTCATGTTTCCAGTCACATAGATACATGACTGGCCAAACTCTGGGCAAAATAACTCAATAAATTTTAACAGAAGATGTAGGAGCAGAAAAACTTCGAAGAAGATCTGGCATTTTCAAAAATGATATCCCATAGTTCAGAGTTTTTGAGCCAAGTTCACATGCATAATTCATTCTGCTCCCAATACCATCTGTTTGGAAGCCTTACTACTTAACTGAACTTTTGGATTACATACCTGAGCACCCAAATGGGTTCTGCTGAAGACCTTCAACATTGCCTCAACACTGAGCCACGTTATTGACTTATTTGAAGGTCTGCAGTAACTGAAAGGTCACCAGCCTCATACAGTACTTTAAGTAAGCAAACTTTCTCCTTATTAAATAATTAAAGCAATAAGCATGTGGAAAACCTCTGGTTTATATATTGTTATTACATTGTCTTTTGCTTTCAAACAATGACTTACCTACGCTCACAAGACATTTATCAACACATAATATCCATGCTGACCTAGAGACTTAGACTCCATTTGATAAAGTCCTCATCCCTGTCTGATTTAGAGTATCTGCAGCTGCACAGCGTGCAGGGCATTGAACAAGAGCTGTTGGGCATTGCCAATGCATTGATAAACCTACAGTCAGGGCAAGTGGTGGTATCAAAGGGCTGAATTCAGCGGCTCCGTGCAAACGTATGGCAATGGTGTAGCTGGTGCGCCGCTTTACGTAATCTGGGGGCCTTGATTCATCTATTGTTTTAATTGTGCAAAAGGTCCTTACTCTTCCAGGAATACAGTTACAAAAATGGAAACTGTATTGTCTGCCCATGGGTAGCTTTAGACTCTATATGTTTCAAACTGTGCAGGACAATATGGACCAGAGCAAGAGCTTTCCCAAGGTAAGGATGTGCCACGTTAAAAACATATCAGATGTTGAACATTTGGCTCGCCATTATAACAAACAGACATTCTTGCAGAGCATGTATAAGTGAAAGTCAGTTTCTTCTAAGATGATCGCATCATTTATCTAAATACAGCCAACTTACATCTATCTTCTGAGCAAAATCCTGATGATTATTACAAGTCCATACTTAAGAAAGGGCAGGGAATGAGTTGTTCATACTACAGTCTGAAAAAAATCGAGGTTGTACCAGTGCTGGAAAGCTGAGGCAACCACCTCCCTCCAAGATAATCAGAGCAGTATCTCTTTATCATCCTTCACCTAAATAGGCACATATAAGAAATTGTTGAGGGGAGTTTGGGCTGCCAACTTGCTTGTTATGTTTGATCAAGACTGCTAGAAAGGAAAAGGAGATGGACTAAAACCAAAGTAACAAAAGGCATGTGATTAAGAAAACAGATTCTCTAATTATGCTTTCAAATGCAGTAATTTGCCAGGGATAAAATATCCATCAAAAGCAGTCTGAAGTGCCAAATTCAGAAAGGAAACACTGCATAACCCAGCAACCTTTTCACTTTGCTGACTTCCTGTTGGAAGACATGTTGAGACCAGATGTGCAAAGAAAAAAATCCTGAGCCCTCATTTCCAATCAAGATGGAATGAAATTTGAATATGCATGTAATCACTTAATCCAATACTTTCATGGAAATTGTGTTATGTCCACCATTTTTCTTCCCTCACAAAGACATCTGCAAATTGAGAAGACAGCCAAGTTTCTCGCTAACAGTAAAAATTTTTTGATGTCGATAATGCAATGCAAATCAGCTGAAAAAACAGTGAACCCCATGCCCAGGCCCAAAGAAATATATATAGCCTATGTGCATACCTACGGAGCAGTCTTTTTTGGTGTGGCTATGTTTCTGTTAGCTGAAAACCTTTATAAGTGGTCTCCCTTCTGTTAGTTTTGAAGAACTGAAACCCATATGTACACTTAATTAAAAGAAGTCTCTCAACATTTAGAATGCTATGAGCTACCACCAGCCTCACTGATTTTCTCCTAGTAAGTATCTTTCTTGGTGTCAAGCTGCCTGCTGGAAAGGACTTTCAGTTATGATCTTTCATTTATTCTTAAGAATTTAACTTACATTTAAGTTGTAAGGCTTTCTAATCCTCTCACGTTTACCTGTTAGATGTAGAATTCAACTCTTTTGCAGCAGACTCAAAGCTAAGTAATTATCTAATAGATTGAGACTGGTAAACTCCAGTGTCAAACCAAGAGTTTCTGAAGTTGTTCATAGCTGCTGTTCAGGCTCTGCCTCCAGTAATGTGCTCATGCACAACTGGGAAGGAATCAACATATTTCTTTTCAGAAGATACTGATGTGAAAACTGAAATGACCAGATTGCTAAAATTGTTCTGGTCCAACCCACCAGTATTGTTGCAAAAAACAAGCTTAATATCAAACCAAACAGGAGAAGGGAGAGGTTGTGAAGGACAACCAGGCCAACTTACCTCTCCTCTGAGCTTCTAGGGGATTGATTGTTGTGGTTGCTGTTTCCAATGAAATTCCTAATTTCTGTGAAGTAAGAATCTTCCTTGTCGTCTAGGATTGCCCCTGTGCTTTCAAGTTCTGAGTGAGGTGAAGATGTTGCAGTACCTTAACGGGGTAAAATGCAGCACTTTGGTTGTTGTTCATTTACATTTTATACATTTAACATTAATTTACATTTTATACATTAAATGGGTGAGGTCCCAAGAGAGCTGTCCATAAGGGTCTGTTGTCTTTTGGCTACAATATTTGTAATTAGAAAGGAAGTATTATTATTTCATGGGCTAAGGTTGGTGTCCAGCCAAAATTACTGCTTGTATGGAGGGTGCCATTGTTATTGTTTATAGCTGCTTTTGCCAAATATGTATTTCAAGATCTCCTTCCTGTTACCTCACAATTTCTATAATGTCAGTCAACAACTGCTAGGGCAGTGGTTAAACTAAGCAAATGGAAATTAATTTTAGTTACTGATTATGTACCTTTGCTTAAAACATGGAGCAGCCATTGACATAATCGCCAAAGTCTATATTCATTTAGCCCTTGGAGACCTAATGACAGGCATCCTGGGGGCTACGGAGACACCAACACTTCCCTCCAAAGCAACCAGTTCTTTTCATCTCCTGACAGCTGGGATACTTCAGAGGATGCCAAAAATTCTTGTGGAGCAACCCCTAAAACTCTGAAGTCAGGACTCCTATTGACAGCCAAGGTGGGATGCCAGGTTGCAACCAATTTTGCCAGGCTGTTCTCAAAATGTTACACTTGGCTTAATTAAAACCGAAAGAAACGACACCGTCCAGTTGCATTGTTATGCAAAGACAGAGTTTATGCAGGGATTTTCAAAGGTCTTTAATTGTCAACAGAGCTTATGCACTTATATTTCCCCAAAAATCCCTTCACTGGGGTAGACAATGCGGAATGACTTGTGCCTTTGCACCCTTGGTGTTCAAAGGCAGTGTTGAGAGTGAGGAGGAAGCCCATGTGTGTGAGTGCTGATACACGTGGCGGGTGAAGGAAAGGCACAGGGGAACCTACCAGACATGTTGCCGTTCTCGTGCTTTTTCAGATGTCTGTCCAGATTTGTTTGCTGACCAAAACACCTGTCACACAAGTGACATTTGAAGGGCTTCTCTTTATTGTGGATGTTGCGGACATGTCTCTGCAGGTTAGAAGATATGCTGAAGGACCTGTCACAGTACTTGCACCTAAAATAACAAAAAGAGGGAGGAGAAACGGGCTTGTTAGGAGCTGAAAACACAAGATCTGTCCTAAGAGACATGCTGCCCAGTCCCAGTCAGTAATCAGATATAGTCTCTTGGTGGCTCTGCAGGAAAAGCCTTTCCTGAAATGAAGACATATTCTGCCTGAGGAGCAACGTTCTGGCAATGGAGATGTCATTTCTATAACTGGCTTTTTTAGCTTTAATTTATATTCGTCTTTAAAAATATTAATCTAGGAAGAAGCATAATGTTTCAGAGTTAATTGCATCAAATTACCTAGGGTAATTGATTCCTGTGTTTTTGAAACTGTTGCATGCAAAGTTGGTAAGTTTGAAAACAGTAGAGCAATAACTCTATTGTTTCATGTGCTGCCAATACAATACAATTAAACACTTCTGGAAAACACATGAAACAGATCCCTTTTAATGCTCAAATAAGGTAAAAAGGGCTATTTCTTTTCCTATTCTAAATTATACTGTGTGATTAAATCTTTTTTTGAGGAATTAGCTTGCTCGATTGCTAATCCCAGAGGAAATTTGGTTATCTTGCAAAAACCAGCAATAAACAAACCCAACCTTTAATACCGTGCCAATGTGAGTAGTTTAGTCTATCACTCTGGTACCAGAGGCATCAATTTTCATACTCTGCAGTGATTTGGAGTCCCTAAAGCCTTTACTGTATTGCTCTTTAAGCCATTACTAAGTCGTACCATAACTATTCCAAATACTCTTGTTGGCAACTAGCCAACAGTCTTCATCACTCTCGTTTTTCAATCTTCTACTTTCCCCATACTTCAAAACATGTCTCTCACACTGTCGATGAAGTCAATTTTTTAGTGCTGAAAGTATCCATTATGCTACTAATTGTTCCTGGCTTTTATGCAGTGGACAAGTACAACATGGATCAAGACCTCTCTTGAACAAAATTAGATGTGAATCCCATTTCCCTAAGAGACTTCCCTCTGCCCCCAAAAAAACATATTGTTTCCTCACAAACAATGAGCTTACTCTGCTCTTTACAGGTCATAAAATGTATAAATTTGTGTATTTGTTTTACTGGAATATGAACTGGCTTCTTTCCAGTTGATTCAAGTTCATCTTTCTCTTTCAATGCAGTATAAAGGTCCTACACTGATTTCTGCCTGTACGTAGCTGTCCTGGATACTGATGCCACTTGCATGTCAAGGTAGGTCTTGGTTAAGCAGGCAGAGCTCAGAGAGGACCCGTGCTGGGCAGGAAACAAATTAACAACAGTAATGGGAATCTTTCAGAAACCAAATGATCCACAAAATATACAACTTGAGGCTGCAACTAACACTGGGTTCTTATGGAAAGACTTCTGGGAGGGGAAGGTGATCATGGTCTCTACTGAAAATCCCTTCAACTATGATGGCCGAAAGGTGCCAGGTATCCCACGAGGCAAGTACAGCTGCTGAGAAGGCCTGGAAGTGAATATTAGGTATTGCTACAGCACTTTTAGCCATTCAAATTTTACAAGCTGCAAGCAAACCCTTCCTCCTTCTTGCAGCTCCAACACCGCGCAGCAGCTTAGGATGCAGCTACTCTTGTTTAGACAAGCACAGAAAGGTCTGCTCAAAACAGGCAAATTGGCATGTTTGCTGATGTCCCTGCAGAGGGATTCTCAGACGGCTTTAGTTTCTTGCAACAACACCAACTTTTATGGTGTGTTTAACTGGGAAAGCAGCTCAGACAGTAAGGAGCACTTCTCGGTCAAGACAAAAAGCCATGGACCTCTACTGACAAAAGCTTGTGTAAACAAAAGAAAAAGCAGGTAATAAACAGTGAGTAATTCCTTTAAGCAAGCAAAGAGCTCCACGGACACGTATTAATGCTCCGCAAGCTGCGCCCATTTTCTGTAGGAAGCCCAAACACAATGCTGGGGAGAGAGGAGATTTCCAAAGCGCCCTCAACATAATACGTCCGCTTGCCTCACTGGGATTTATCTTCAAAAATCAACCTTACAAGGCTTGCATTCACAGACCTGCTGTGAATAAATAGCTAAATAAATACCAGTGAGTCACACTGGGGCTATGGCAACATGTGCACACACCTAGACACAGCAGCGGGCGCCAGGGAGCCCAAGCACAGGCTTCCTGGCTGTGGGAATGTGTCTTTCCTGACAGCACCAGCCTTCCACCCTCGTATTCACTGGGGCCAGGGGCAAAGCCACCCCCAGCCTCAATGGGCTGTTAACAGCTCAGTGCTGGGGCTGTTGGAGAAGGTGCTGCTGTGCACGAGGCGGGTTGTACCTGTAGGGCTGCTCTCCAGTGTGCGTCCTTAGGTGACGTGTTAGGTTTGCAGATCTCGGGAAAATCTTGCCACAGTATCTGCGAAGAGAGAACGGGTGGTAGGATAAACAACCCCTGCCGGCTCCAGGCTGCACAAGAGGCACAGCCAGGACTGAGCGATGCCCGGTCCTGCCAGCATTGCTCTGGTAGCTAATGCTGCTGTAAAAGCACTCAGCAAATAATGCAGCAAATCAGTGCTGGAGGATGCAAACATACACAGGTGGCCCTACGCACGGAATCCGAATCGCTGGCACGGACTGGCTTTTCTGGCACATAAGCAAGTGACAGATGAAAACACAAACTAGTTTTAAAGAAAGCTCACCCCAAATCTCAAAGCTCGCTAAGAGCTTTTCTGTCATGTTCAGATTCGGAATCATGAAAAGCATTATTAAAGCCTTGGGTTTCTGGCTCGAAGTAGGCAGATTTCAAATCTTTCAACTCATTCTCCGTGTCAGCTAACGTGACATCATTCTGTGCATTGAATAGGATCAGACCAGACAAGATTCAAAGACCTAATCCATCAAGGTATGTTTCTATAACAACATGTCTTGAAAGAAGGTGACATGTTTCTAGAAAGAGCAGATAAACTGATATGCCAGTGTCAAATGCCTGTGCATGCTGGAGATGATAGAGAGACCTAAATAATGGAATTTAAAACTCATTCTCCAAACTCAGTAATATGTCACAGGAACAATAAAAGAAAAAAAAATGTCTTGAGCTCTACATTTACCCTTGCAGTAAAACATTACAAATTAGTTTATAATTGCCCCAGTTCTATTAATCACATCCAGCCCATTTTGCATAGGGACAGAGCATGCACAACTTGCTCTCAAGTGAACAAGGGTAGTGGTTGCTCCACATGGAGACTTTCAAGTGCAACATTTTATTTTTAAGATCCTATGTATTTTTTGTCACCATGACATATAAGCCCTCAAAATAACCGTGCAGCTAATTCTACTCTTGCTGACAAAGCCACATTTCATTGTAGCTGCATGTACAATGACTGTCTTCGCTGCAATTAAAGTCTGCACATATATGTCTTAATAACTTCGTCATGTTATCGTTGACATTCAGGACAGAAGCCAGAGGAAAGCATTTCTGCAGCATATGATCCAAAAATTATCAGTGAGAGAACACCCATTAACATGAAGATGATGAGCAAATTTGGGAAGAGATATTCATATAACAGTTCCACTTACAGACTGGGGGTGAGCCAGGGCGAATTCCTTGCTTGCCAACAATAAAGGACAAGAAAAACATGACGAGAAAAGCCAAGGAGGTGCCCTCACCTGCAGGTGTAGCGCTCCTTGCCCTTGCGCAGCAGGTTCTCGGGCAGGGCGCTCGGAGGCGCTCGGAAGTTGAACATGGACGGCACCGACTGGATCAGCTCGCTGGCCTCTGGCTTCAGGGCGCTGAAGCTCTCCAGCTTCTCTGCCATGTTCTCGATGGCCGACATCTGCAACACACAATAACACGGAGGCCGTCACGGCCGCGGCGCTGGGGTTCTTCCCCCCAGGAGAGCCCTAAGAGCAAACGCTGCCTGGTTCAGAGGGGGCAAACAGGCAAACGGGGAGCTGCTGGTCAAAAAATTGTGGGTGTATGTTGTGGGTGTGCAGTTATGTGCATACAGAGGCCTCTGTTCAGCCCCTTGCTAAAGCCACTGGCCATTTTTAAACAAATTCATCATAAAAAACAGAGATCCCAACAATAACCGAATTAAGTGTGGTTAAAAAAATGAAAAATTGCAAGGACCGGGATTTTATAAATACTGCAGCTGAAGCAAAGGCTGCAAGAAGGCAGGTCCTGAGAGGCTCTGACAATGTCCCAGCTACATCCAGCTATTCAAGCAAGTCTTCTTGTACATCAAAGACAAACACGATGAGATGAATGCACAAAAACTGAAGTTTCTGTGCTTTTGGTGCTCTTTGTTTGCATTACCAGCTACATCCTGTTTTCCTACAAAACCCCAGACAGAAAACCCCCATAGCCCAAAATGATCCAAGTCAACGAAACAGGAGTTGCAGTGAAGTCAAATGCTTTTCCCAGCCAAATAAAATGAACTTTGTTGTACGTGTAAATGCTTTGGGATGTCTCCATTTTTGATTCTTCACCATAAGATCTTAAAGAGCTCTACTTTTCATGGAGGGGGTCATTAAATAATTTCTGAAGATTGGTTTCCTCTCAGTCGTCCTGAACTAAACACGAAGAACTAGTTGGAGGGTTTGAGATTGCTGCTGTACCTACTGACAGGCAAGACTAACCATTTGCCTACTCATATCACCAAAAAAACCCAACAAGAAACCCAAGAGCTGCACCTGAAGAGCGCAGATGCCACCGCACAAGTCCTCTGAAACACCCTGTGGACAACGCTGGTGGTGAAGGGGGAAGCTACATTAAACACCAGGCACCCCATGCTCCTCAATGCTGCCAATACTGGGTCCAAATTTGCTATTTCTTCTGAAGGCAGGTCATGTCTTGGCACTAAGAGCGACTTTCCAAAGCAAAGGCAGCACCTTCCCAGGGTAGGCACAGCAAAGAACAACCCCCACTACCCCACGAGCCACGAGGTGGCTTTGCAATAACCCACGGTATTAACCAAGTGCTCTGAGAACACATTTATGGCCTATCCTTTAAAATCCACCAGACATCTTTTTCTTTTTTCCATTTGCTTTTAATGCAAAGAATTGCGTGTTTGTCTCCTGAAATGACTATTCACGTGCTGCTTAGCTCTGGGCTTGGATATTTTTCCCCCTCTTGCCTGCAGCCTGCCCTCTCGTTTCATGCTCAGACTCCTAATGCTGCCTACAAATTGCAATGTACAGGGCACCACTGCCAATTTGCCAAATGTCTTTCATCAAACACAGTGCGAAGGCAAAAAAAAAAAAAAAAATCTCAGAGGGAAGTCAAGATACATTTACTTGTCAGGCAACAAATGGGAAAGCATTGCAAGGCAGTAGGGGCTGTAAGCTCTGGGCTTTGATTCATAATCACTCAGCTGCTAAAACATTCTCCACAGATGCAAGCGGACAGCACATTTGTCAATATGAAGGATTTTGACACGTACTGATCACAGGCGTGAGCTATGTAATGATGATGCTGCTGGGATAGGAGGTAATTCTATCTCAGCCCAGAGATGTCATTATCAAGCTGCACAACTCAGCATTGCCTTCTATTTATTTTTATACGGCATCATATCTGTCTTTAGCTGGAACTGCTCCTTAAAGCTTTTACGATAAGCTTTCCGCTGCCTTTAATTCCTTCTAATTGTTCCCTTCAAGAAATCCTCCTTCTACTCTGCAGTTGTGGAAAAACAAATGGCTTGGATGAAAAATGACCTCTGGCCTTCAGGCTGATTAGCAGTGACAAGACAGTGCATGGGTTATGATAGCACATATTTATGGGGAAGAAGAATAAGGGCATCGAGAAGTGTAATAAATGTTTTATTTATGTATATTTAATATTCAAGTCAGTTTCATTATCTAGTGCTTTTAAATCCTTTCCAGATCACCATTTCTCATGAACCTGTCTCCCTACAGTAATACATTAAAGAAACTATTTTCCCCTTTACATTTAAAATGGCTTAGTCATGCTTATTTTTTTATTAGTATTATTTTCAGCATTTTGCAGAGGAGAAATTGAGACTGATTCTTTTCCCATGCACATAGATGTAGGTCAGCAGCAACTCCAATAATTCCTGCAGGATTATATCCGTCCCAAAATAGGGATGATATCAGGATCTCCTCTTAAACCCCTCCTTCAGAGGAAGTACAGGCACTTCCAATTGTTTTAAAATATTACTAGGTTTCCAAAAATACATATCTCACCACAGAAGTTACTATTGTCTATTTTCCTAGGACTGACCATTTAGTTACCTGGTATGAATTCTAATTTTCAAGAAATGAACCAGCAAGAAAGGGAAGTGTTTGGACCCGAGTTTTCCCAGCTAAGAAAGAGTGCTGTTCCATTGTTGCCTGTATAACCAGAGCAGTCAGAATTTGCCAAAGATAAATCAAAATCAGGACATTTTCTTAATATGGAGGACAATGAAGGTACCGAAGGGTTAAAGCAGCAGAAGCCTGGGAGTCACTAGATGCAGACTGGAGAAACTCTGGTGAGCTACGGACTGCAAAGCCTTGAAGAGGGAAGCCCCAGGAATTCCAAAAGCTGCAAGTGGCAAATCTTTCTCCCAGTATACTGGGGCACATGCCAGAAATGGGAAGTGTGAGGTCTTTAACTGGAGGCTGCATCTTGCTCGCTGTGGTTAATGGCTGAGGGAGCTGCTGCTCCCATTCATTTGGCTAAACTCTGTTTGAGTCCATTTACATTTTTGTCAAGAAGTTCACTGCTTTAATTAGGTGCATGTGAAAAGATACTGCCTTCCCTTCCTTTCAAGCCTTTTGCCTCATAATTCAGCCGGGTGCCCCTCATTTTTCTGTATTGTAAAAACTAATGAATACCCGTTTCTCAGGCAGGTTCTGCGCACTATTCACGGCTTCAGGGCAGCGTGCCTGCCACAGCTCCCCCGGGCATTTCTTTCCCGAGCTGAAAAAGCAAAATCTACTTAGGCTCTTTTTGTATGGAAGCTATTCCATCCCTCTGATTGTTGCACTTTTCTGCGTTCTTTCTGATTCTGCTCTACCCTCTCAGAGAGGGACTTCAGCTGTATTCACGACCTGAAAGCAGTGTAACATAATGATGCTTTCAATGCCTTGCTGCTAAGATGACATTTTCACAGAACTATTGACTTTGGGATCTCTTTCCTGAATGATACGAGTCAAGAGATACACTTTCCCCTCTGTATGATTTGGTACTTACTGACACTGAGTTTTATTGCTATTTTAATCCCCAGTGACTCAGCTTTCTCAGATTCTCATCTTCATGGTTAGATTTGACTACTTTAAATACGCTGTTTCCTTGCTCATGCTCCTTCCTACAGTGTTTACAAATAAATTTAGCAGCTCATATTCCTGTGAGAACACTATGCAGACCTGGTGATAATCTTAAATGATAGCATAAATTGCTAATTTATTCTTTTTTTTCCTGACTCTATTCTTTTTTTAAGCTAATTTATAACCTCAGAGTTGACTTTCCCTCTTTCACAATGAAAACACAGTTGCCTTCATAGTAAGGAAGCCCTACTTCAGTTGAAGCACACAACCAAAGTCACTCTTGCTCCTCCAAAACACTCTTATTACTGACTTGTAGAGAATGAGGAGCCTCTGAGCTGTGCTGTGCTGTCCCCTTTGTTTCCACAGGAGCCCTGCTGACCTCTTTGCTTCCGTAGGAGGTGTGTTGAGCTCAGCCTTAACTGTGGAGACGCTGCTATGGAGCTGGTACCTGCTGTACTGGGCCATGGTGTCCTATGTAGCATTTGTCCTGGGAAGGAAGGTGGGTGTGAATTGCTTCTTCCAGCCTGTAATCCAAAACCTCTTTCCAGGCTGAAGTCCTCCACTGCCAAAAACGAGACTAGTAACACTGCCTTCACCTGGCTCCCTTTGGCCATTATCACATGGGAAACGAGTTTGGGCAGCCTTGATATGGTCACCTCGTTTCAGCCTGGTGTTTCTTTCCTGAGCTCTGCTAGGTGCACCCCAAAAAGGTAAACCATGCCTTCGAGAGCCCCGGAGCTGCTTGTCTTGAGCTCTGCATGCAAGGTCTCCAAAGACTTCTACCAAAGACCTCTCCCAGGAGCTGAAGTGGAGGCCAGGGCCCCGTCTTTAGCACAGCTTTCAGGAGGGGTTACATCCCAGCCGAGGCCAAGGTGTTCCCCGGAGGGGACATGGGGAAGCAGTGACGAGGGCAGGAGGCACAGTGTGACCCGGAGGATGGCATGAGCAGAGCTGCTCCGTCCATGGAGAAAGGTCACCAAGGAGGCAGGGGAGCACTGCGCATTTTCCAGAGGAGTTACTGCCTTCTGGACATGTAATATCTGCTCCTAATCTGAGATCAGTGAATGACAGCACTTTATATAGAACAGTAACTTTTGATTTACATATATAAGCGTTGTTGATTCTATCTGCATCCAGATGTCTGGAAAAGGAAGCAGCTTCACCCCCACCTCCTCCTGCTCCCTCGGAGGCTATTAACCTCCGACTGACGCAAACTCATGTGTAGTCACCATTCCCCAGCTCGGGCTCCGAAACGCAGACATTACCATAATCGGCTAAAACAAGTATTTATAAACATTTCAGCAGGCAAGATATCATCAGCAGGGGCCTTGGATATTTGTCTTAAAATTTATTAACCTACCCAAGAAAAAGTGACATAAATAAAGCAAGGTTTGTTGTTGCTGTTTTTTAAGAATAACCTGATGATATGAAATAATCTAGCAGACAATGTCATGAATTACATGACCTAATGTTTTACAAACTGGACTCCTTTAATGCTGTTATCGTAAAAACAACTGACTTTATGGCTATAACTCATGGGAAAAAAAACTGTTCATATGTTTGTTTTTTATTTTTACTAGTGTTATTTAGAGGAGTCTCAAAAACCCAACTATTAAAGTCCAGGATTTCTTCCTCCCCAATTCAAGTTATAATGCTTCCTCTTAAAATTACGACTTGCGAATTTGTCATGTTTTAACTCTCTGCATCTGAACATCTAGCCATGGAACTTGGCTGAGCTTTATTCCTGTCTGAAGGACCTGCCACATGGGGCTGAACTTTCTGAAACGGTAGTGAGAAACTCAAGCTGACCTCTCGTGCAGATCCAGAACAACTCTGTTCCAATTAAATGGCATTTTAATTAATAGTGGGGATTTAAGCTCATCTGACAGAGGAATGGTGGGGATCGTGCCTTAAAATAAGTAAAATAAACACTTTGCTAATAATTGCTTTGCTAATACACTCACTCAATTTGTTTTTGTTCGTATCTAAAATTATTTTAATTATTTACAATGCATCCCCATAAAGCTGTCGCAAATGAAGGCTGAATCTAATTTGAGAACCTCTTCCTAGCAGCTTTCTTTTGATGGCACCAGAAGGGGATGATAGAGTGGCCAGACTAAATAAATCGTGATCCATTCAAGAGAGGGTGGTTCTCATTGATCTGAGCTATGCAGTTGCTGTCAAAGAATGAAAAACAATCTGAAATAATCTTGAAATCGATGGCACACTTAACTGTGAATTGAGATGGAGAGGCTCGTGTGCCATATTCAAATCTTTCAAGATGAAGATTCATCCATGAAGCAGCCTCCTCCTCTAGACCATTTATGTTTTAAACACTTACTTCGACTTATAGCTACTCAAGCACCAGCACTGCCAGGAGACATACACCAAACAACAACAGCAAAAATCAGGATGATGGAAACTTGAGGACCCAGCCACTATCAATGCCAGCAGACAGAAGAAACAAGCCGCTCTGAATTTTGCAGCTTCCCAATTATTCTCAAAAAGAGCCGCTTTTCTGAAAGGCAGGCCAGATCCCAAATCCTTCCATGGCTCCTGGATAGTGCTATGTTGATCACACTATAGTACAGAGAAAATGCTCAGGAACCGCTCACGAGCTCTCCAAGCTGGACATTCACTCCTAGTTCCTCTCTTTTTATTGTCCAAGGCTTGCTCAGACTGAACGGGAACGGAGACCTGCCAGCTTCTCCCATGTTTTCTGCATTTTTTGGTGCCAGGGCATTTGCCCCATAAGAGGGGACGGGGTCCCCACTCATGCTGCCAGGTGCCTGGACCTGCATCTGGGAACGGATTCTGCACGTGGCAGCCCCCTGCCCTGCAGGGCCAGACGTTCTCCAGCCGTGGAAGGCTGCACTGAGACTCAGATCATCTCCCTTCAGGAAATTCTGTCTCACGTTGTGAAATCCGTCTCCGTGTCTCACTGCGAGTGATGGAGCAAGAGTGAGTCAGGACTAGAGCGGCAGCAAACCGGCCCCAGCTTCTCCCCAAAGCTGTGAGGTTTGGGAAAAATCCGGGACAAGTATTTATGGGCTCAGCACAGCAGCTGAAAAGCCAGAAGTGCACGAGCAAAACACAGTGCTACTTGAGTTGCATCTGCAAAAGCGGTTGCTGAGGCTCATGTTTTTATGAACAATTTAGGCATATTAAAAATAACGTTTTATAAAAATAGAAGAGTAAGCTCAAATTTATCCCATGGATGCTAAAGCACAATTTCTGTTCGCATAAGGAGAGGCTATGTAAGTATACACACAGGACAAATTTGACCCAAACACTGCAAATAAATGGATGTTTTATTTGTGCTTTAAGTACAGCAGTGAGCAATTAGGCTCAAAACTTCAAAGCTATTAAAGTGAGCAACTCCCACTGAAGTCAATATGAGATAGAAACATGAAGTCCTCTGAGTCTCTGTATTTTAATGTCTACAATGCAGATTAAATATTTATAACTATTGCAATCTAATAGGATTTCAGCCTGAAAAATTTCTCTCCAACCTCTGAAGCAAACAGCCTGGAACAGTTTCAGTTAAACATAAACAAAAATTGTGTTTTTAAAACCCTTACTGAGGTAAAGCTCCCAGTGCCTTCAACAATTAAAACCTGCAGGGTTAGGTCGGTAAAACTGAAGCCAATTGGACATAAGAGAATATTATCCACTGCAGCTGCAACATTCTGTAGGAAAGTGTGGCATGCTCCCTAACTGCATGGTGAGCTACCTTTCATTTCATATTTTCCTTATGCAATTTATTTCACAATGATTAAATCAAAAATATAAGCAATGAACTTACCCAAACTCTTTGATCAGGCAATTGGAACTGGGAGCAAAATTGAAACAAAAACAACACATTATTCCCACATTGGAACCCTCATTGCAATCAATCTACTAAGTACATTTCTTTCTTTTTTAAATAACTCAAGGTTTTATTCTGAATACTTTGTTGTGCTGGGCCATTCCCTCCTTAAGAATTCAATCCTTGTAATGGTGAATTATTGCAAAATATAGCTAGCTGGCTGCCCTAATCTTTCACAGCTGCTGGGCCATGGGCACTGAAAGGGCTTTTGCCCAAGCAGGGATGGAATAAGGACCACAGGTTTTATGTCTTTAGTAGCTAGTCCAAAAAGCTACTTTAAAGATCTGTTAACAATCACATTATTCAGTTAATCTTTTTTTTCAGTTAAATTCCTGCTTAATCAAATTATAAGCTTCACAAACAAACGCACCTATAGAAATACAAATTTGCAGGAGCCGAACACCAGAAATATTTTATGTTTTACACAGATAAATCCTGCCAGGAGAAAATGGAAACTCACGGTGTAATCCACACCTGCACTTTTACAGGGGCCAACAGCGCTGTAAACCAAAAGCAGCTCCCCTGCACGCCGTTCCCCGCTCCTCCATAAACACGGAGCCCTTCCCAAGAAGGCCGGCAAGCAAGGCAGCCGTTTGGACACTGCCTTTCTTGACAGGAGGAGCGATTGGGCTTTAGTTTTAGTTTCCCTTTAGGACGTGCTAAGAGCGGGTGCTGCGCTGGCCACTTTCCTATCAGCCCATCTCAGCCCCAGGCACCAGCCCCAGCGGCACCACCGGGGTAAAATGAAAGCCACGCATCCCATTTTTTTTCTTATTGTGCAATGAAAAACGTGAATAAATGGGCAAAGTGGCGCAACGCACACGCTCGCTCCCAGAGCATGTGACGGGGAATGCTGCAGCGGTATCCCGCAAAACAAGGCCTGCGTTTCACGGGAGGCCTGTTCCTCCCGGCGGGATGCGGGGCCTGGGACACTGCCAGCTCCGCTCGCTCCGGCTCACGGATTCGCTACCTATCCTCCGTGACACGGGACTTCCGAAGCGGCACTGTGGGAGCCGCTCCAGATGCACTCTAGTACCCGAGAAACTCCACAATATTTTCATGTTTCATTAACCCTTCACTACCTACAGGCATGGGACCTGGAAGGGGTGGTTCTCTCTGTGTTCTCCACCCACACAAGGACACACAGCTGAGTGTCTGCAATTGGACTGTTACCAGTCCTTCTCAGATCTTCTCCCAAACCTGTCCTCCTCACATCTCCACAGGGCCTGTAGTTCAAGGGCATTTACTCCTTGCAACACAAGGAACAGCCATGGACACCTGCACTGACAAAGAGCACGTGTGGCAGGGTGGGCCCATGAACTCGGAGGAAGCGGAACCAGAGGCTGCTTCTGCACTTAAAACACAGGACCCATATGGGGCATTTCTACTAGGATGAATCTACAGTCAGTAGAGGGTTCAAATTTGCAAATACCACAGAGGAGTTTAGATTGGGCACAAGATTTAATCCACACAGATACTAACTTAAAATCTCCTTGAGCAAGGACAAGGAGGACACAAGGAGGGTTGGATGCTGCCCAAGGAAAGCAACGAGGAGTCTTCCCACACATACTGTTCCTGTGACTGTTGCTTCAAGGACACCTCTGAAATTGTTGTTCCACAGCAAGCAATAGGCAGGACAGCGAGAACTAGACCTATACACAGGACAGTATTGTCCTGAATAGCAAAATCTGATGCTTTTCAGGCATATAGGAAGGATTTTACAAAGCCCTGGGACACACTCTAGCTCCACTACCCCTAACTAAGGAGACAGAGGGTTTGTGTTACACGAGCAGAGAAGCTCACCTGTGCAGAAGGTTTTCTCACTTTTCTGGGAGTCCCTAAACATTGATGAAAGGGACTGATCACATAAAGGCAGCCAAAGAGAGACAGAGATGCTCAGTTTTGCAGGATCTACATCGTTCCTTTGTAATTAGTATTGACTCCACTGCAACCACCCTCGGGCTGGGAGCCTGCCAAACAACGGGGCAGTTCCCAAAGTTGGTAGTTACAACAGTTTTGTAGGAATACGGCCCTAAAACATGTATGTAGCTTGAGCCTGGCTTCCTCTATAATCAAAACATGTTGTTTCATCTGCAAAACATCAAGAAGCTCAGAACAATGCTGATGTTTTTCCATCACAATGATGAAGTCAAAATTGTGTGTCTTAGGAAATCCAAAAATGACTAAGACTGCATTCATTTCTCTGCACCTGCCTTGAAGCATCAATAGGCTTGTTTACAACATCAAAATTCCCAAAATACTTACTTGTGGATGAAACAAGAATCCTGGGGAAGGTCTCAAGTATTTTTCTTTTAAAGCTTCGAGCGGGTCAGTTAACTTTCTTTTCTCTACTCTGTAAATGTTAAAATTAGATTTGCTTGTGATGAATCAATCTCAGATATTAATAATTATACAGCTACTCATATTTAAAATAATCAATTGCACACCAAGCAATTTGTTTTTCAGAGATAATGGCAAAGGTTAAGGAAGTAAAGGCAACCCCCGATACTCGCACACAACTCATTACTACTAGTGGGTGTTGTGAAATGCCCTTACAGGGAGATTTTACCATTTACACAGTGAATCATCCCCTTTCAGAAAACCAGTAATAATGACAATAGAAACCACCAGGCACTTGTATGAAGAAATGTGGCCCGAGTGCTTTTGCCACTCACAGGAGTGGGATTCAAGGCTGAGGAGCTCTGAGCAAGAAGTCTAATCTCACTTGCCCATGGGAGATATTAGAGCCACAATCCTGGATCCTGCTCCTTGTGCACACACAGTTTGCGTGGCATGGAGCAGCAGGAAACACAGGCTGGAAGGAATGCTGTATCTGCAGTAAAGATTGCGATCAACTAACTGTGCATTTAGGTAGTGAAGCACAGTGCTGGTGTCCAGAATCAACATGGAAATTTGATGCAAAGTCTCTTTGCTTTCTCTCCTGCTTATATACACAGTTTAAGGGACAGATCTTGTCCTTATATATGCAACTCCTGACAATGGAGGGCTCGGCAACAACTGGCCTCATGCTAGGCCAGCAGAATTTGCATCAATTTCATTAGTTTGGAAGGCACAAGCATAAAACAGGAGTTGTTTCCACTGTTTCAGTCATTTAAAATAAATATGTTGCAAAAAAATCCTATGGTCTAATACAGATACAAATCTGGCATGAATAAAATTGTTGTAATAAGCAGCCTCATATCCTGTTTCTTTGCAGTATCTCTGGTCTTAGGTAAGAGAGTATTCTGCGAAAGTTTTGCCAAGAGCAGTTCTTTTTTAGATAAAGTTAAAAGCTAAGAACATTTACATGCCAGTAATTTTCTTTTTATAAGCAGTAGTCTGTAAAACGGGTCATTTAGATTATGCACAAGCATTTTATGGGGAGTATTTCTCTACTTTTCTGTTCCTGAAGACTAATTTAGATGCATGGCTACTGCTGATTGCAGATATGCAAGCAGAATGGCAAAGGGCAAACAGCAGCTGACGTACACATTACGTAGGTGAAATCCCAGTGAAACCAATGTCAGCCCTGCTGGAAGGCACCAAGACACCAGGTTTTTGCAACCAGTTTTTAAAATCCCAGCTCACTGAGGTAGCTCAGATTAACTTAAGCCTTGGTTCGTTTTTGCATGCCCTCACTTATATTAATGAAATGTCTGAAAAGATCAACATGTTGCTCAAATCAATGTAAAAAAAGGCAGAATTCACTCTGAATTTCCATGCTCCTTACAAACCTTAGGATTAATTTGCCTCTTTGCTTTACCTATGATATACTCCTTTCTAACACAGAAGGAAATAGAAAGGTGGTGCACACTTGGCCTAGAAAACCTTTTGAAATGCACTCTGGTTTTCAGGGAAGGGAAGGCAAAAGGGCAGGTAAAGCCAGTGAAGCATCATGGAAGAAAAGTAATTTGTGGCAAACCAGTGTTTTCACAGATACAATATACAAAATATATGAAGATACATCAGTGATGCCAATTCATTTATGGTAAGAGAATATGTTTGACTTCTGCACGTTAAGCTGTGCACATTGAAGTAATGTCTATCTTCAAACAGGGCAGTAACAGACACTTGCTAACTACAGAACTGCAAGCCCTGGGGCTTGAGCTCAACAGTTGAGATTTGAGGTGCGGGGTGCAGGTTAACATTTCCCTGCACTGATTCCCTGCATTTCCCTGCATGATGCCTGCATGGAGAAAGGGCTGTCCTGCATCTGTGTGCAGGCAGCGTGGACGGGTCTAACTCGCTATCCTGAAGGATGCTGAGACCCAGCATAACGTTTTACCTGTAAATGGGATCCATAAAGAACGGGGTTGGTCTGGCATGCTGCAAAGAAGACTCGGAAGCTTTCCTTTGTTCGGGGTCACCTCCTTTCTTCTCACCAAAGACGTGGTTTTTCCGGGGCTCGGCGAGTTTTGTGCCACTGGCTCGACTTCGGCTACCCATGCTGAGATCTAGAGGCTGGTCCTGGCTTGTCAGGGATGGAGCTGATGGCTTTGAGGGTATAGAAGTAACTGGCTTCTCCTCCTTGCGCTTAGTGGTGAGGTCAAAGGGAGACTCAGAGCTTCCCTTTGGGATCTTCTTAATTTCACTGGGTGATTGGGGCTCCATTTTCAAGGGTAACGGTCTCAAGTCTCTATCAGGAAATGGATACATTGATTGAGAGAATGCTGGAAAAAATGGGAGGGGAAACATGGAAGGGTAAGGTAAGGCTCCAACTTTTTTGTCTTGCAGCCCCACAAGTCCTGTTGAACCAAAGTATTTTTCAGCAATAGAAGCAATAGCCTTTATAGAATCATTCACAGCTCCTGACACCGCAGTCTGCTCCTCTAAAGATGGTGAGAAAATGGAATGATTGCTGTGTTCTTTCTTATTATTTATTGAAGCCAAATTCTGCAGAGAGCTTACTTTGTCTTTGAACATTTTACCATTTTCTTTAAATTTCTCTTTCTCACTTTCAATGTCACTTTCCAGATCAGAGCCAGAGGTGGTTTCCAGGTCACTGCCACTGGGGGTACTGACATCGTCAAGGTCACTACTCTCTGACTGGTCACTGAGTTTTTCATGCGGCCTCTCTTCAGAGGACCTCTCTGGTTGAAGCTCCACTGGCTTATTTTCACCTACAGATGGTTGCTTATTTAGTGCCTTCAAAATATCCTGTGTAGCTGGCAGTATCTGAGGATTGGTCATGAGGGGACTTTGACTTTTGTTTGTCTGATCTGCGCTCGGTAGTCCTTTAACAGGAGAACTAGCAGGTATCAAAGGTGGCCTGTGGTACAAGCCTGAAGGAAACAGACCAGGGAAGCTAAAAGAAAATCCAGGAGCTGTTGGAAAGGTAAGACCAGCAGGATGCCTATTGGCTCCAAAATAGTCAGCAAGGCCCGGATTTGCATGATTCATATTAACCATGGACGTTTTATCCATAGCTGGGGTTCCAGGAAGTGAAATGCCTTGGCCAAAAAATCCTCCTGCTGCAAAATGGTTCTTGCCCTCACAAAATCTCCTGTGTTTATTTAAGGAAGACGTAGTGCTGAACATTTGTCCGCAGTCTTTGCACTTGATTTGGGTTCTGCAATCAGCATGCATGCGCTTATGACGACAAAGGTTTGAAAACTGAGTATAGGATTTATGGCAGACCTCACCTGTATGTGAACAACAACAACAACAAATCTCAGGCTTTGCGGTAATTGCCCCCACCCTCAAAAATTTGCAAATAAAACAATTTTTTTTTTACCCTCCAAATGTCAATTCGGAAGTCATAAGGAGAAGTCTGGTTGCACAAATGTATGAAAGCTACAGTACTATTCCAAAGCAAGGCATCCAAGCAGACAAATGTCTAAAGACAGCACACACCCCCAAAACAACAAAACAAAACAACAAAAAACACAAAACAGAACAAAACCCAAAGCAAAAGCGAATGCTCCAACAAAACAGATAAGGTCTGAAATCGCTAAAATTTAAAGTTTGTTCCCCTGCTTCCTCTTTGCACCACACAGACTTTCCCCCTTGGAAGCATTATTTCATATTGCATCAGCACCCAGAGCCCAGGCAGGATGTGCAGCCCCAGGGCTGCGACGTCGTGTGAAGCATTTCTGCCTCCAAACGGCTCTCTCTTTGAAGACATTCATTTATGCTGCTATTCACATGTGTAAAGTTACTCAGAACAATTAATATTTGCGGAGACAGACAGAGCAGCTGCCTCAGAGCCGTCAGTCCCAAAGATGCCAAGGATAGAGCAGAGGTGAAGAAGGAGGCAACTGGATATTTACAAGCACATGCTATTATTAACAAACAACATTTTTTTCCCATTTACAATTAAGAAATTAAGCTTGCGGAAGTCTAAGCTACGGTGGTTTCTAAAATAACCTCAGTCAAGTACTCTCACCTGTCCCAAGTATTTCTGTTCGTGTAATGCATATGGTCACTGTGATATAGCAACAGGTGCCTTGGAAGCCGTGGCTCTAAATTCCACATCTTAATAGCATCATTAGTCTTAGTATTGTTTATTTCTCCCTTGCATGCGATAAAAATATATACTGTGAAAAATATACTATATTTAACCAGCAATTTCCTTGAAAAATACAGTGCTATTAATCTGTGTGCCTGATGCTCAGCACATCTCAGTTGATTTCCTCCCCAGTAATTTCAGTTTCACAAAAGCAGCAGCTGGAGAAAGCCTGAAGCTTCGGAGCAGATCTGCCTCAACCTGATGGTCTAATTTAGACTGCAGCATTTAGCCGGATTCCTACAAAAATAAAAATCATTAGCAGGAAGCTGAAAGTGGTCCTGTAATCGGGACAGAGCCGGACACCCCACTGTGAAGATGAACTGTGCCACTGAGGTGAATCCCATTCCTGAAATATCCCATCTGTAGCTAGAGTGGCTACTCCCAACATCTCATTTCCTGCCTTGCCTTTTCTGCCTGGAGAACGTCCTTGGTGCTCCAGGCCTTAGTGAGCAAGTTATTGGGGTAGTGCCCAGACTAGGGGTCTACGTGTCCGACTGTGCTTTGCCACAGCAGCACCAAGTCATCTGAGCAGTCCCTCCAAACGTGACACCTTCACATCTACCTCAGGGTACCTTTCGGGGAATTTCATATCCTTTTGGGCTAGCAGAAACATCAGAGAAGCTCCAAGGTTGCGCTCTTTCTTATTCTAAAATACGCCAGGACCTCTGCACTATCTTGCTTCTGGTAGTACAGGCGCTAGCTTTGTTCAAAAACAAAACAACATCAGCAGCAAGTGGTGTTATCTCTCTGTAATAAATCCTCTCTTTTTTTTCCAGTCAGGAAAAAGCATGTGGCCACTTTATTTTTATTTAATTTGCGTTATATCATAAGCTCTCATCTTTCACACATCAAAGCCACACAACAATGCGCATTGTGTATTCGGGGGCCTTTTTAACAATCATTTTCAAGATTTGAGACAGTCTGACATAATTTACAATGGCTCTATTTTAAGCCTGCAAAGGAAACTGAATTGAATGTATCCCATCCTGCACCGTTGGTTCCCATGAACCGTAATCACGTCCTCTCGCTTCCACTCGCATCGGGGCCGCGCTAACCTTCCTGCTCCTCTCAATCCCTGCCCTTGAGAAACTCGGCTCCTGTTGTCATGTCGGGGCTGTTTACCTCTCCAGTGGGCTCAGTGACAATGTGCCATTGTCCGCGGGCCTGATCCTGCCCCCCGGCAGCCCCGGCACCGCTCCTGGAGTAAAGGGTGCGGAGCTGGGCCCAGGCACCGGAAAGGTGCAAGGCACTAATCCAGGAAGAACTCTTGTCGCTCGGTATCAGGTGTTGTTCCTGGTGGAAACCTTCATTCACAATGAAACGGGAAAAAGGGAAAAGCGTGAGGAGAGGAAGAAAAAAGAAAAAAGGAAAAAAATCAGAGACAGAGAGAATAAAGAAGAAGAAAGAAGAAAAAGAAAAAAAAGAAGAAAAAAGAAGAAAGAAAAAAGAAGAAGGAAGAAGGAAAAAGGAAGAAGAAAAAGGAAGAAGGAAAAAGGAAAAAGGGAAAAGGAAAAAGGAAAAAGGAAAAAGGAAAAAGGAAAAAGGAAAAAGGAAAAAGGAAAAAGGAAAAAGGAAAAAGGAAAAGGAAAAAAAGAAAAAATGAAGAAAAGGAAGAAAAAGGAAGAAAAAGGAAGAAAAAGGAAGAAAAAGGAAGGGGAAAAAAGAGAAAAGTAAAAGGAGAAGACAGGAGAGGAGATATGTTTTTCCTAGTTCTTACTGTAATGTTTGCTTTTTCTTTTCCTAAGTGCTTTTGTTTACCTTCTGGGAAGATTTTATCCACCTATTTATCACAGAAGCATTGGCTGTTTATTGCTGCAGTAACAAGCGCCAATCTTTTCTGTTACCCTGCTATTTTTATCCTAATCCTAGGCATAAAGGCCTTGCTCCCACAAAATAACGTCAAGGCTCTGCTTAACAGTACAAAATCAAACTCGAGGTTTGAGCACCCCTCATCCTCACTGCTGAGGTCCTGCACCTAAAGCTCCCATCACTCCCATCAAGTTGACCACATAAAATCAAAATTAAGGTGTCTGTAAAGGCATAGTTTGTAGCAGAAGGGCTGCACAGTCATTATCTGGGATATGATGGGCCAATTCCTGTCCTTCCATAAAGCAGGATAACTCCATCAACAGCTATGGAGTTATACCTAATACACTCCAGCTGAGCAGTAGGCCATATATTTTTTTTTTCAGAAAAAAAATAATCTCCATTTGTCCTTTCAAATATACATACTTTTACACGACTAATACATAACGTAAAACAAATCATATTTTATAGACTCTGATCTTACAACAGGTCACGGTAAGAACCTGCTTCTTATTCCCATCAAATTTGACTTTTCAGTCGGGTAAGACTAGACTGGTAAACAGAAAAAAATATGTTTCACCCAGATCTGTTCTTCCGAAAGCTAGGAAAGTTCTTCAAAGATCTTCAAATGGAGAATAATACATTATCCTAATTAATACAGTCTTAATAATATATCCTAATTAATTATCAATGTATTATTCTCCATTAATATATTAAAAAGATAACAGAACTGTGAAATATTCTGCTTCCAGAGAAAAGCAAAAATACACATTTACAATTTAAGGCTATCTTTACAAACTATTGAAGGAGGTGCATAGCAATCTTCCAAATGACCAATGTATTTTGTCTGGGTTTTAAAATAAAATTAAATTAATCAGGGCAAATAAGAACTCTAAATATTTATTATTGCAATTTCAATGAAATATTTAATAGCTGTACTGTCAAGCTTACCTTTTCAAGCATAGAGGTTATGCACAACTATCTAATGAAGTGATTCTTGGTCAAGGTGCCTCTTGCCCATATACCCATATGCACTCTATGGGTATGTGGCTTATGAGGCTGAATAGAAATTTTGGGCCCAGGTCTGAAGCCCCTACTCACCAGAACAGACTTACTCATGGGCAACGTCCAACTGCGTTACAACTCCGTGTAACATCGAGGTTTACAGCAAATGCCCCATTGATTTTTAGGGGGAATTCCATATATAAATCACTAACACTGCCTGGGCCACTGTGAATATTCCCAGGAGGGAGGACCAGCCCAATAAGTTTTTGTTATAAGATCTACCTCTTTTTCACTGCCGCTTTGCTTAGGATTTAGTAGATGGGGGATGGTTATCAACTTTAATTGCTTCCACGTATCAAAGCAACAGGAGCTGGGTTTGATTTCTCCAGTTACACCTTACGACATCCTTTAAATTGTAGTGCCATACTTTCAAGCAGCTAACTTGTAAGGGAAGCTTCACTCCTTGCAGTTTTTATTGCTGCAGAGACCCCAGCTTTTACACAAGCTCCCGCTCTGCCTCCCAAGCTGCAAAAACTCATCTCATGTTTAAGTACATTCTGGACCATGATTGTCTCAGAGCCCCCAAAATAGCTCGCAGTTAAGTTTGCAAATTTTCTGCTTATTAAAAAAAATTACTGTAAGTACTATCTCGGATACGTTCGCTCTATTATGGCATGTGGTTTCTATTTGGAGAGGCTGGAGATTTCATGAAGGCAGTGAGTAATTACCTTAGTGTTGGTGAGTTTTCACTCAAGCTTGGGCGGAATACTGTAATAAGAGACAGTTGCCATAAACAGACTGGTAGAGTAAATCATGGTGTGTGGCCTCTCGGTGGAAAACAGATATCTACTTGAGGTGACCCTACCTCCCACCCCCGTTTTTGTCCAGCTCCCCCCCATTGCTCAGAAAAGCCCACTGAACATGTGGTCTCCAAATTCTTTTCTTCTATAATTACACGGTTATTACTCATAGACTGTTCAATGGTTTCTCATCCCTCATACTGTAAATTTCAAGAATATCAATGGCTGTGCTGATTTAATAGAATAGGCACCAACAAAGCATTGCAGATATGATTTAATTTAAGAGAGGTGTCACTCCTATATATAGTATTGACCGCAACTGTATTACCTGAAAATTCCCTACCTGGCCAGAAGTTATGGTTTTCTAATAATTAAACATTTTAAGTGTATCTGGCAATCCCAGGTTTATTAGCTGTAGTTATAACTGGATTTAGTTAGTTACAATTTTCTCACACAGCCACAATCAAGTATTATCTAAACGAATGGCAGATATGCAGACTTCACATGAACGAGTCTTTTATGGTATTAGAGCTTCTCTTAATGTATTATCCAGACCCAAAACACATGTCAAAGAAGGGTTTTACTGCTCCCTAGGAGACTAAGCTGGGTGTCTTGATACACTGCAAAGTTTAATACTGCAGCTGTGGGATTCACACCCCTAAAGAACAGGACCATATAGTATAGGGGAAGTGCCGCTTTCCTGTGCTCTGCTATGAGAACAACCTGCTCAGCCTCCTTATCTGGATGCAGTGCCACTTCCATCCATCAAATCTAGTATAAACTATCAGGACAGAAAATATGGTCCACTGGGAAAAAAAAATGGAATATTTTAGTAAATTAGTGTTGAGATGAGAACTGCAGAAGATGAAAAATTCAGAAAACATGTAGGGGAGGTGGCCAAAGCAGGTGCTTTTCAAGCCATAACAGGTGCTTGAAAAGACTGTGCTGGAGCTTAACAGCAACAAGAACCAAATTCTTAAATATTTCCTGCCTCTGGTGCTCTGCTCAAAGGAAAGCAGCTTGCAAGGTTATCGTGTGTCAAGGTTTCCCCACCTCATAGAAGGGTCTGGCTAGGTGGTACAGGCAATCCTGAAGACTTTGAGGATATGTCGTATATTTCTCTACTGAGCCAAGCTCAGAGATGAGGTAACTTTTATTTCTGGAGCAATTGTTTGTAAAAATCTAACAGCTAAACTCAGCACTTAAATTTAGGACATGCAAAGAAACCTCAGGGAGTGAGGCAATCTCCTCCAGCTGAAATGCACTGGCTGTGAGGCTTATTTTTTTCCAATTCCAATGAATACCATGGCATCTCATCTGCTACAGATGCTATAGACTTGCAGCCTAAAATTAATTTCTACATTTGTAGAAATGTAGGAATTTCCTACCCAATCCCATCCTACCCAATTCCCAACTGCTGCAGACTGCAAGCCGGCATTCCCACCTCCTGTCCTGGGCCAGCACTGCTGCCCCGTGGCCCTCGGGCCGGTCAGGATGTGATCCAGCACGCAAGGAGCCAGGAGACACGAGCAACCAGCTGAGGTTGGTTTAAAACAACCCAAAACTGCAACCTCCAAGCCTGGTATTGCTGGCTCTCAGCTAAATCTTACTCCCAGCTTGCTCTGCCATCTGTGCATGGAAATACATTGTGAGGACAAACGGCACATTTATGCAGTGTCTGCCTGAAAATGAAAATCATACATTAAAAAAAACAAAACA
>JAVCKT010012849.1:15887-31458 GCA_032273925.1 Rhynchotus rufescens
AACAACAGTATTTCTCTTATTTATGAGTTAAATACAGTATCCAGACATCCATTGCTGTAATGGGCATTTCCTTTAGACTTTCAAAAACCGTCCAAAAAAATCAGGAAGTCATAATCCACAAGCCTAAACTATTTTAAAAACTCTAGCCTGGACAGCCTTTGTTTTCATAACACACAAATTATTACTATTCATAAGCATTTTTTTCCCTAGCCTTTCAGATAGATTCACAGATTAAATCACAAAGACATGAATAAAGTTGTATCTTTGTCTAAGGGAAGAAATGTTCCGGTATCAGTTCCAGTATTTTTTAGCTGTGCAGTTTCTTCATTCAGTCTCTCATGCATTCAGCAGATATTTGGGGAGATGCAGGTCAAAAGACATGTATTCCTTTTTTTGGTTAGAGAAGAATAAGAGAATAATAGGGTGTCCCCCACTAAAAAGAAGGGGAGATTGTTAATATTTCTCAAATACTTTTATTCACATTATATTATTTTTTTCACACCAAAATGGAGACATAAGCACTGACTTCATAATATTGGAACCTCTTTTATATTAGGTATGTATGTTTATATTATATATTGGTGTCCACCAAGCATTCATACTGGAAGACAAGTCAGGGAAAGTGCCTAAGAAGACCTCTTCTGCTTTGATGTAAAAAATGGGTAACTGCTTTCCACGTAGATTACTTGTTTTCCAAATGTATGAACATTTTGCAGATGTATTAAACTAAAAGATGTTTAATTTTTTTTTTGTTAGAATGCAAAATATACAGTAGATAAGCATTTACTTTAAATACACAATTTGGTTAACCAAGTCAGCTATTTAGAAGGGTATGTTATTAAGTAACTCCCATGTAGTTTTGTTATTTTTCCCACCTTAAAAAAATCTTAAATGTTTATGTTGTTTATTTGAAGAAAGGTAAGGTAAAAAAATGTAAAAGAAAAACTCCTTTTTTTTTTTTTACACATTAGTATTAATAGTTTCAAAGTGCCCTTTCCTGATGCTCTTGTCAAGGAGGCTGAGTTAACAACCTGTTATTATGTACTCCTTACTGAGCTGCTAATAGCTTCTGCAGGAATTCACCTGCTGCTCATAAAAACATTTATGTGGCTGTAGGAACTTCAGTGGGTTGATGCATCCTCTGCTTGCAATGACCTTGTACAAACTAGCTGTTTTTCTTGTATCTACTGTCACAAGTATTAGCACATGGTATTATCACAATAGTGATTTTTAGTGATGGGGAAAGCACTTCCTTTATAAAAATGTGTTTTCATCAGCATTTTAGTTTACTTGTTAGATTATGTTTCATTCTTCTAAATTTATGCTAAGCTAATTATAAAAACACTTCTTTCACTTTATATTCCTCCAAGATCTCACTTCAATGTTATAGGAACATGAATTCAAACAATATGCCATATTTAATGTTGAAATAACACCAGCATCTGCAGTGTAGTCGTGATGCCAGAGATGAGTTCAGCCCTGTTAGGTTAACATTACAAGATAAATGTTTGCTGGCTGCATGCACTGAGGCACAAAAAACTGTGCATACATGGTCACAAATACACAAAACGTGATACTTCAGTGACTTTTTAATGATCATTTTAAATAACTGAAGAAGTCTGTGTAATGAAACGTGATACACTGAATCTCAGAATATCAGCCCTGATCAGGAGGTGCCATCTTGCCTCTTATTTATTTTTTCTCCACTGTAGTGATTAAATTGAAACTTTGGTAATTTTAAAATTTAGAGGAAAATTCCCCAGCAAGAATTTGGCAGAATGATATTGAAATCTATATTAATATTGCCAACATCATTTTATATTTGTGGTTCCTTTTCTCTGGAAAGAAAACAACATTCTCAAAGAAATATACATGCAAAATTTACATAATAAATATTAATGAATCCAGGTATTATCGTCATACATTCGGGAATATTTAGATTAATCTTACTGAATGACCTCATTACTGACAGATTGACAATAGCAAGCTGAGTCAATTCTATAAATATGGTAGGTATTATGGTTACTTAAATGAAAAGGGTAGCTCTAACAACTCCAGTGAAGTACAGTGGACTGCTAAATTCACTTGAATATGAATAATAGTCACTGAATTACAGCACAGATTTGAAAATATATTGTGCTTTTTGTCACATTAGAGTATTGACTACATCATATTGTAGCAAGTCGCCATTACTTTGAAATGTATTTCCAATACTTTGAAAAGTATTGTTCTTATATTGGCATTCCACTTCAGTTGTAAGCTGCTTCCTTGCTTTGAAAATGCCATCATGCTTTAGCATTAAATAAAGGAACTTTCTAGGTTTGGAGTGGGAATACAGCAGTTTTGTGTGTACAGCATTATTATGATTGTGCCACTGCTGATAATGCTGGAAGTAAGAAG
This sequence comes from Rhynchotus rufescens, assembly GCA_032273925.1. Lineage (NCBI taxonomy): Eukaryota > Metazoa > Chordata > Aves > Tinamiformes > Tinamidae > Rhynchotus > Rhynchotus rufescens. Next base: position 18,288 of record JAVCKT010012849.1, read on the forward strand.
ATTCCTTTGGGTATCTCAGCAACTTGGAGAACTTCAAGTATTTGAGTATTTGGACTGTGATTTTGTTTTACTTTACAGGTTTTTGTTTGTTTTGTGTTTGAGTGTGTGTGTGTTGCATGAATTCTCCTTTTTGCTGTCCTTCCTTTGAGGTCTTACATTTTCACTCTAAAAATTCCACTATCCACTGTCTTCCTTCCCAATTTTAACTAGGAATACTCTGTATTATACAGAAATATGTTGCTTTAGACTGAAAGAATCACTCTTATTCATGGTAATTCACTGTTAGTCATAGCCAAGGAACTAGAGTATATCCAGTGAAATCATTATGAAGCAGATTTAAAGCAAAGACAAGTAGTGTATTTTTAAACAGTTTTTAATTAATTGTTGCCAAAGGATGTTTTGGAAGCCACAAGCATAATTGGATTCAAAAATTCATGGAAGAAAAGTCTTTCATGAGCTGTAAAATATAATGAAGCAGGTTTAGCTAATGCAGGAAGTCACTAGGCTGCAGATTGCTGAGGTCTGGGAGGATATTAAATGTGAGCAGAGGAACATGTGCTTCTTATGCTGTGTTGCAGGTGCAGAATGGCATATTGTCGACCTGATTCTGAATTTTGAACTATACATCTCACACACCAAATGAACAACCTGACAGCCTGTTGACTGCATGGGCTGTGGGTCTGTTTTACAGCCAAAAATGCACAAAAGGCTTCAAATCATAGAATTACTGTGAGTTAAAGCTGTTTCCTGTTAAGTTCTGCTTGTCAGCTCTTTTACGGTCTCATTATGAGGTCCACTTTGGTGTTAGACATCTCAGAAGAAACTGTTCATTACCGTTCATAGATGAGAGCAACGTTTCTGAATACGGTTTTGTTTGACTACTGTCATGTTACTAAGCCAGTTCATGCTTACAGAAATTCCTTCTTCCATGGATAAGGCAGCGCAGGGGGAAAATCTAGAGGGACAGCTTGAAGGGCTGACATTTTCATATGCTGAAATTGGAAAAACTCCCAGAGATACTGGTGCAGAGATTTTTCACTGGCAAAATTCTTAATTGGAAAGCAAATGTTATTAGAGTAGTGCACAACTGCTGGAAAGTTGGGATTTTAATTTTGGGGCTTTTCTAACAGCCCATGTTTCCCAACTCCCTTTATTATATTCTGATTGCACTCCGCTCCACCACCAAATTGAAGTACAAACCAGTTTTTATTCTATGTTTAATCTTCATATCAGAACTAGCACAGTGTCATATCTGCTGCCTTCACACCTTTTTCCCACTTGCCCCATGATGATAATCCTACAGCTCTTGCTTTGCCTACCTCACTCAGCTCATTGGGCTGGGAAGGATGTTACCAATGTCTTAGTGTCACCCTGTCCTCGCTTAATTTTCTCTTTTTCACCTCATATCAACTCATTTTCTGCCTTTCCGGGTATATAATCCAATTAAAATGAGGTTTAGCTGGATTTTGACCTTTCCTTATTTTCTTTATGATTAGTAATGCGTTCTTCCCCTTTTCTTGTTGACAGCCTCACTTTCTGTGTGGAGAAAGCGATGAGTTGACTGACAGGCAATCAAAATATACAATATGGAAAAGCCAAACGGAGAAAGCACACTTTGGTATTTCAGGTCTCTAAACTCTTACATCTCAGATTAATGACAAGGGAGGTGAGAAGGGAGAAGATTGCAGCCTGAAGTGGCTGATGCCTTAAAATTCTGCAGGTCTCCTCCCTGAAGTGACCTGGAAATACTAGAGTCACCTGCAATTTTCTTTATAGTCCTGCCTTTTCCTGTCAGGGTTTTCATCTGAGTTCAGATTTATCTTCTAAAAAGATCCCTGTCAGAGATTTGTCTTCTAAAAGGATCCTTGTGTTTACTGTTCTGAATTTACCTTAAGTTTGTCGTTCAGCTGGAGCCAAAAAGTGCAAGTAGCTCTTTTTAGCATGTGCCTTTTTTTCTTTTCCCCTCAGAAAGATGAATGTTCATTTTTAATTGTTGCGTTTTTTCATGTCCCTCTGTAGTACAATGAGAATTGACCTCACCTCTGGGCATTCTGTAATCGGGCAGTAGTTAATGTGAAAAGCACAGGTTAGATGATTGCATCTCTTCTCTAGTACCTTCCAAATTTTATTGTTGGCCTTCATGTTAATACATGTGCTACAAGTCAAAATAGTCTTTGAACAAAAAATAATACATAGAATGTGTTCAAGATAAAGAAGCTTTCAAAAAGAGACTTCCTGAGTTTTCCAGGTATAGGAATTTTATCGATTTCCATGTTGTTATCCTCATCTACAGCAATTCAAGGGAGTTGAGAAACAAGATATGACTAGGGGCAATAAGCATTCAGAGCATATTATAATGATTGTATTGCAGAAAAAAATATGTTTTGAGAATTGTTAGGGACAAATTAGTTGTGACTGAAATAAGGTTGTATAAATCAAAGGCAGTTTCCATAGATCAGAGCAATGGAGGCTATATGTATACATTTTTTGGGCTATGTATATATATATAATATTTTTTTTTTGAAAATACAGGCATTAGTTCCAAATTCCACAATTTGCTGTTATTTGTCCTTAATTAATTCTGTTTGAACTAATTAATCACATATTGGCTTTACTTGGTAATTACTTGCTGTTTAAAGTGTATCCAACATTAAAGTTCAGTTTATCTTGGGAGTAGTTAAGTGCCATCCTGGCTGATTCTATGAGAAAACTGAGGAAGGGGCTGGGGACCTTCATGATGATTCCGAGCGAGGAGTGTGAAAAGAGATCTAGAGTTGTGACCATTCCTTTAAAATAATGCTATATCCTCTGTAGGTCATCTTACAGATATCCTTCTAATTAATGTAACTAGGAAAGAAGAAAAATGAGACCAAGTGGCTTCATAAAAGCTGAATTTTTATTTTTGATGCTTTTATTTAAACATTGATGGTATCTCAGGATCTTCTTTGCTTTGGTGTGGTACTTACTAAGATACCACATTGTGCTTAGGTGCAGAAGAGATCTGCTCCTTGTGGTGTAGAGAGTGCATCTCTCCTAGCATTTCCTCCTATCAGTGTATAGTCCTCTAAAAATGCTAAGCATCATTATATGGTTTAAGCACAGAATCTTCTTTGTGGCATAATGGATATAAACTATAAAACCTGCGTACAAATGATTAATAGCAAATTCAATTGTCTCTGAATTCTTCCTCCACGTATACGTTTGGTAGTTTTAAGTATACAGGTAGCTCTTAAGCTGGCAGAAGCCTTTGAAAACTCTTTCACCAGTGTAAATTTAAGAAGGCTTTTCAATTACTCAAAGAACTCGATGAATGCCTTGCTTGTCGTTCATAAAATAAGCCAGGAGAGTGGTAATTATTTGAGTTCCCATTATATTTGAAATGACAGAAAGTGATACTTGGCTATCTTTTTCCATTGCTAAAGTAAGTGCTGATAGTATTTTGATTAGAGCCATGTTTCTTTTTTCCAATCCAGTGTCAACAGTGACAAATCTTGTATGACTGAAAGTGGCTGAACCTTTATCAGCACTTTACTGGTAAAGTTAATCTAAGAATTATTTGACTATTATAAGCAAAATCCAGCATTTCAGCTTGAATTTCCATTAATCTATGTTTACACTAAACAGTATTAGTTCTCTGTGCTTTTTCTCACCCATAAATTCAGGATTTAAATTCTTTGATCACAGTATGAATCTGAAATGATAAAAGGTTATCACCATTTAGTTAGTCTTTCTCAACGCTTTACCTCTTATATGCACACAAAATCTTCCTATCTGTGCTGTTTTTCCCTGAGATAAGGTTGGAGGGTAAGTTAGAGAGCAGCACACTCCTATATGAGTGGCCTTTTCTTTTGAGCCTATGAGAAATAATGATAATACACACCATGTTAATAGAAATTCTGGAGGTTGACTGTATATAACATTCATTAGTAGGGTAGCAACTCTGCTGATCATTAATAGAGTAACAACTGTACAGGCTACCAGCATGGACCTCAAACTGAGTCTCCATGGGGAAAGTCCGAGCTTTCCAGGTGCAGCTTGTGACGGAGATGAGGAGGCCTTCACACAGTCCTTTAGGACTTTTCTATCTGAATATCCTGCTCTGGGTCTGTCATAAACTATATGAAGAGATTACCTGTTATTTCTTACAGATAATTGTGTTTCCAAAGGTTAATGTGAGCTGAAGCTTTCCAGGATCTGAAAATAAAGTCAGTAATATTCTTCTATTTTTTTTTCTATGAGTCAAGCTGAAATAGAAAAAAAAAACCTAGCATGATTCAAAAGTAAACTTTACTAAACCATTCCTTGTCAAATTCCTAATATTTTCTTTAAGAAATAAAACCCTGAAGCTTGTCATGTTAATGGACATAGAGTAGTTTATCACCTTTTTCAAGTAAGGAAAATGTGTTTTTGGGTTTTTTTCCTTTGGAAAACACAAGGTTTGTGTTTATCAATTCATTTGGGTGAGAGTGGAGGTTAGTTGTTCCCTGCAGTAGAAGGCTGCGAGTACTGTGATTAGTTTCAGGGGCGGAATTGCTGTATCCTGCAGTCCCTTTGGACTTCAGCAGAATGCAGCCGATGCAAAACGCTAAGTAGGGCCTGCTTGGCCAAAACATCTAGTGGTCAATAAATTCATCCACTCTTCTCCTGCACAGAAAATTGGATAGTTTCCAGCACACTATCAACAGAGCCTTAAGCTCTAAGGCCATTGAGCTAGTTCCAAGTATATATGGGGTTGTGGTATCTACCTTTCTGTAAATTCAAATTTGGAAGGAGGCCAGAGCCCCCCTTCAGCCTCAGACAGGGCCGAATTCATCATGGGCACAAGTGACTGCTAGCTGATTGAGTACAACGAATCTCTATGCACTTCTCTCAATACTCAGCTTTCCATACCTCATCCTAGAGCATGATTTAATGACAGTCCATGCCAGCAGTCCCAAAGTGTCACTGAGTTGTTTCCCTGGAATTGACAGCACTGCTGTATAAAAATGAAGTATTCCAAAACAGGCATAACGCTAGCGCAGAAATCAAGTTATCTAGACAAATACCATGGAAAGTAATTCAGGTTAGTACTGAACTTGGTCATAAAGCAGGGAAAATGTATCTTGACCTATATGGTGGCATTAGAGGTTATTCCAGAGGAATATGGTAGTCTTTGGGAGCCAAAATTCTCACGGCGAGGTGGAAAATATTTGGTGGTAGAGATCTGTCTCCTATAAGTATCTAGGCAGAAATGGCTCATTTCTTTCTATTAAGTCTTGAAACAAAGCACTGCTGTCCTCCAGCTCCGGCTGCTGGAGCTCGTTTCCCAGGCCAGCCAGGGTGACCGAAGTGTCCTCTGTCCTTTTCAATAATAAATAAAAGTGCATGAGGCAAAGCTGTATTATTTATGATTGTACTTGCTTCAGAATACGCTCGTGCAGATCTTGTGATGGATGGAGGTCTGCAAGGAAGGAGGAATATTCCCCTCCTGATCCCACCAGGGAGAAAAGGGGAAGAGGGACCCCTCTGCACTGACAAGGACAGAGAACCAAGCAGGATTTCAGGGAAGAGGGAGAGACCAAGGGCCCTCCCAGCCCACATGAAAAGCCAGGCGGTACAAACTGAAATCAGCCCCTTGGGGTTAGAAGTCTCCCGGTTTCCTTTGGGCTGTCCCCTCCCAGGGGCTCTGGGCTGGCGCTGGGCCCGGCTCAGCCTCGTGCGTGCCCCAGCACACGGGTGCTTTGGGGTTTTTCTGTCACTGTGTAAGGTGGGGTCCTCACTGGACACCACGGATCCCTAGAGAGCTTCACCGAAGCGTGTGCTGCTGAAATCCTCATCTTAGTGTTGTGCTGAAGCATTACAAATGTCACCGAAGGCTTTAAAAAGCTGATCAGCAGTTTGAATACATTTCAGTGCCTGTTAAAATGAGTTTCTAAAACTTCTTAAATGCACAGCTTAGCTTTGATGCCCACCATTTAGCTGTATTCAAGGGAAATCCTTTTTCTCTTTTTTTTTTCTCTCTCTGTCTCTCTTGCTAAATTCACCAAACTGAAAGAGGGAGGAAAAAAAAGGAAAAAAGAGAGGAGAGCGAGGATGTGATGGTAGAATGTTTGGTTGTTGCTCTCCTGAAACATCCACGTGAACTTGTCTCTCCACTGAATATTGTGATAAAAGTAATGTAGGCAGAGTCATGCTTCAACTTTCAGGAATGTTTACAGGTTCCTGTAAAGTTAGCATATGTTCCAAAGGAAAAGATTGGCTCAGATGAAGAAGTTTGTTTACCAAAATCGCTGTGTGAAAAAAAAAAAGTATTTTGACTGAAGGGTGTGTTGGCTGAAATCCTTCCAGTTTCGTCTTCTTTGCCACTATATTTTTTTTTGATGAAAATTATGTTTCTAGGCAAATAATTTATCAACTGTTTTCTTGTGACACAATGCATTGAATGAAATGAATGTGCAATGAAATATAAGATACAAACATTGGCTTCTACAAAACCACATTGTGGTTGTCTAAAGACATCGTAGTTTCGTGTTACATTGTGAAAGAAATAAAAAGGCTGATCACTTACTAAGATTTTTCATTATGATCACCCTAAAAATTGAGACTGGGCAGTCCAGACTTCAACCATTAATACACCCTTAATGCCAAAAAAACACTAGCAGATTGCTGTTTTCAGACTCTGCAGAGTAAAATAACATTGATCTGTTTTTCAGATATTTAAACCTAGCTTAGGGTGTATTAGCGGTTGAAAAAATTTTCAGTAATGCAGAAACTTTTCTGGATTATAAAGAAAGTCACCTCACTTTATAATTACACTGTTTGCAAAATTCAACAGATTTGTAATACCCATGCTCTACTACTATATAAGATGTGCAGCAAGCCAGAAGCCAGTATTCATTTTTGTTCATTTGCCAAGTAATGTTTTCCACAATTAATTTTAGCCTTATCGGCTACAAATGATGATTCACTGACAACAGTGAAAATATTTTATTTTAATAGTTTTTTCACATATTCAGCTATTACTCATATAGTGTAACTGATGATCTGAAAATAAACATGCAATGGATTGTTTCAAATTCAGTTATCAGAAATGCATTTTTTTCTTTGCTTTGAGCAGTCATTAGCAAGAAAGAAAATTAAGTTCCTTCAGCTGTTGAAGAAGCAAAAATATTGCTAGCAATACTTGCTGCTAAACATGTCATTGTAAGTGTAGGCAAATTTTGGAAGATATTGGTGTTTAAATGTCTGCCACTTAAATCTCTAACCTTATACCTCTCAGCTGCAGAGAAGGTTCAAGGTTTTCTTGTTTCAAACTATGGTAGAATTAGTCTTACAGTCAACTCCCCGCCAAGTTCCTTATCTGATAGTCTGCCACAAACCACTGAGAAGAAAGTATAAGTCTTCTGATGTTTATTGCTGGCTTTATTGATCCATGGAAAGCCATTTTTCCAATCATCCTAAAAGGAAAAAAGCCTCTCGTTTCTTAGGGATGCATATGAATGTGTTGATTAAATGTTGCCATCACAGTTCTTGTTAAACTCATTGACAGACTTAAAAAAATACATATTTACTTGGTCACTGTTTGCTCAGCATCTGTCTAGGGACCTGTTAGATACCAAGTGCTGTGCTCTATACAAGTAACTTCTAACTTGTGATAAATATATATTGTATAAAAATGATATTTAGAAATTAAAAGATTGATTATGTGAGATAATAGGTAACTGCAAGGCAGATGAGAGCTGCTCTGGGAATGTATTTCAAATATTTTTCAGTGGCAGCCAAAGCAGTTTTTGTATAAAGGTTGTAGGGTCTTTTAGCTTCAGTGGTGCTGTATAAATAAATATATTGTTCAGTGTAAAACCCGCAAGACTTGATCTCAAGCAGGGAGGTAATCTGGGACAAGGAAATGGCCTTCAACTGTTACATCCAGATTATAGCCAGGTCTCGAGAGCAAAGCACCGGAGCAAACACCTCATGCATTTATGTGGGCTAAAGAAATACACCCCATCTGCTAACCAAACATCTACTGAGTGCCTGAGCCTTAGCAGCACGATCAAAGACTGGTTATCGGTCTAGTTACAGTAATATTAACACGTATCCAAAATGCCCAGCTCTTCGAAATATTCAGCTCATTCCCTATAACGCTGAAGCCCAAACCAGCTTTCCATCGTGTCTGCCTTGTGCTGGTGTTCTGCTCTCTCCCGAGGCGCCCGGCACCTCCTCGCGCTGCTGGCGCCGGCTCCCCACAGCGGAAGGGAGAGCGAGCGGCCTGCTCCCTCGCCTGGGCCTTCAGCAGGAGGGTGATGGTGGTGGTGATGGCGGCGTTCCTTCCTTCCCACTCTCGGGTTTATTTTTATATGGTGACAAACACAACCCACTGTTTTTATCCTCCTTTTTCCACAAATTTCGTTTTATATCCACATTATTTTGCGTATTTTCTGTATGTCAGTTATGGTTCTTTGCTCTCTGTTATACCTAAATTTTGTTTGAGTTCCATCTAGCTCCCAATGCTGTGTCCTTAGTCAGCAGTAATCAGGCATGTGTAAACTATGTTTATATCCCTGGGGAGTTTGGTGCCTTTTTGTACCTGCATTTTCAAGGTATCTGTTGAATACAGAGCCCCTTACTACAATTTCACTTTTTTTTTTTTTTACACAGCCTTCAAACTGGGATATCTGGCAACATAAGTAATGTTTCATCAGCACAGTCTGGATATGCCTAAATCCTTTCTCTAGGGTCATTGCATTATGTCACACTACAAAAGTAACCAATCATTAGATCTGCATCTATATCTATAGATAAATATAGCTCTAAATATAATAACAGCGTTCGTAAATAGTTGATATTAATATTTATCAGTTATGTCACTGGTACTGCTATTAAATTACCAAAACTACATTACAGCTCAGCAAATACAACTCTGATTCAGCTATTCAGAGTCACTCTGAGCTCTTGGCTGGCACTTGCCTTGATCTGCAGCTTTCTCCAGTAAATCTTAGCATAAGATCCTAGGGCGTCTCCACTACTTTCAACAAAAATTCCATTTCCTTCCTCTTCTGAAGGGACCTCTCTTCTTCTTCCATTTTCCTCAATTTTCTCTGAAACCTTTTTTTTCTACGATCTCTCCAGCAGATCAGAATATCACACTAAATCATAAAAAGTACTTGACCTCAAGCTGCAAGGTAGTCTGGGGAAACTCTTACACCATGCAGTGAAATTCCTTCTTTGATGGAACACGTAGGTAGAAGTTTTACTGGAATACTGGAAATCGTTGTTTAGGTTCCGCAGCAGCATGTAAAATTCAAGAGAAATGTTTAAAAGATGCGTAGAAAATACTCTCTGTGTTTTGGCATTAGGCTGGATGATGTCTAAAGTTCTCTTCCAACTTGAAGTATTCCGTATGAGTTCTCTTGAATTCTTCTTGTTTTCCTTACAAGCCAGAAAATATACCTATTGTGCCTTTTTTTTTTCTCAAATACATGCTATTTTTCAAGCTGAAGCAAGCTTAATCTCAAACAAACAAACAAAAATCCTGCATCTTAATAGCTTGGTCTTTGGTCAGAAAAAACAGTTTCTTTTTTTAATTTCTCAGAAAAATAAAGTTTAAAGACCACCAAACTCAAAGCAAGGTTGCAATATATCAGTTGATTGAGAGAGGTTTTTTTGATATTTATAGAAGTTATTTGATTATCTATACTGATTGTACTCTCTATTCGTAAGACTCACACACACTGTGTCTTAATATTTCAATTTAATTGTACATTCTTTGCTATTTCAAAATTTGGTTATAGATTATATATTAGCACTTCAACTTATTACAGATTCTCACATTATTTTCATTGTTTGAATTAATCTTTAAAAACAATAATTTTAAATAATGGTCATTGTTCCCTACCTTCCTGCTCTTCAGTAATTTAACAGAAATGTTAGGTCCTTTTTGTGTGTTTACTTTTTATAAAATTTGATTTTCTTGGCCATTTTCTTGTACACCTGTGAGGGGAATGCCGATATACTTCCTGCCATATGCTAGTGGGACTGTTATACCATAAGTGAATTTGACTATGTTTCATGTAAAAAATACATGTATTTTTCAGAAGAGGCTACCAAAATCTGACTGAAACCTGTTCCTCTCTTGGTTTTATTTCTTATGTGGACCAGAATGTTTCTGTATTAACGAGCTGGAAGCTTCATTTAAATAGCTTCCACTCACTGAAATATTGTTAATTAATAAATGTGTATGCTGCCCTATGGCACACAGTGGCGTAATCACCCCGCGACGGGTTTATTGAGCATATGCCAAGGACAGCTCCGTTCATTTGGGGACAAAACCTCTTATAATACATATAACCTTAAATCACCCTATGAAATATTGCAGATTACTGATTTATCAAGTGGTGGTAACTAGGGGAAGGTAATTAACTTTCTGCTCTTCTGATTCCCCGCCTCGTGTGCGGATGTCAGCGATGATGAGTGTGGCAAAGCTGGGCGCTGTGCTGGAGCAGCCGGCCTGGGGGCTGATCTCTGGCCTGGAGCAGCTGCTCCTCAGTGGCTCCACACACCCTCATTCCCAGGGACTTCCGTGGAAGTAGGGAGCTCCCAGCAGATGCCAGAGATCAAGTGCTGGGAGATGAACAGGGGAATATTCGGAGTATTTCTACCTTTAGTGTGTGTGAGCAAGTTTCATGTACAATCACCTTACAACCACCTGGAAAGAGAAATTAAATTCAAGAGCGGTGAAGTAGCTGAACCATGCTAGAAGTTTACAGACTTTAAAGAAAAAGTTAATTTCTATTTTCTTTTACCCACAGGTCTACCCCCGGATAGCGCCGGCATTTTGGCACTACCTGCGGGTAGAAGTGAGTAGCGGGTATTTGAATACTCCCACATCTTTACTTTACAGTTTGCTAGTAATTACTGAACTCCTGATTTTTCCATTGTGAAAAAAATAATTAGCTGCCATTGTAGTTGCCATTTACTACGAATGTAGTCTTCTACTAATCCACATTGTTTTAATTGCAATATAATTACTAACTCAAGTAACAAAGATGTGATGTATTTTTAAGCAAGACTAAGGACAAAAACTGGGAATCTAACTCAAGGCCATATCATACATTGTGATTATAGCACAAGTACTGAAATCCATATTTGCACCTCCTTTTATAGGCACATTTTACATTCATGAGAAGAATGTGGAGCTTTAGTTCTGCTGTATCACTTTTGCAAAGTTTGTGCAACTCAACTTGATACCATTTCTCCCCTCTTTTGTCCCTCAGGAGCATGAGCAGCTCAGCTATTCTTCCACAAGGTCCAAGGCTCCAAGTGTTATCATCACAGGTCTCAAGCCAGCCACCAAGTATATATTTCATATCAGAGTCAGGACGGCAGCAGGATACAGCGGCTATAGCCAGAAGTTTGAATTTGAAACTGGAGATGAAAGTAAGTTTCACTGAAGGGAAACTCAAGTACAATAAAAGTAGCTTTCAGTTCTAAAACAGGCAGGCACTGTGACTTTGGCTGAATCCATACCAAATAACTTATCACAGAATGACCATTGTTGTATAAGACTCAGCTTTGCACTTCTACTTTGTCTTTTTTTTTTTTCTTTCTCCTTTACAAATAGAAATCTTAGCTGAAGGTTGCAGCTGAAGGGTTTTTTTCTGCTGCAAGTCTCCCCCTGTATCATGTCTTCACTCAAAAAACAACCTTTTAATATCTGCAAATAACCTGAGTAAGACTTGAATGTTTTGTAAGCCCAGCAGCTTCCTGCAAGCTCCTGGAACACTGTGGCAGAGTCTTTTCTCTGTAGTTTGTAGTGTTCGCAGAGTTTGCAAATAAAATGATGTAAACATCTATGTATATTTCCACTCAACCAATAAGCACAGTAAACATGCCGGTGAGGAGCAGAAAAACCTAAATATTCCTAAGGAACATATGAAAAGGCTTGACTCATTCTCTGAAGAACTTCATAATGAAATCAGATATTGCCCTCCACATTCAGAGAAACGGCAAGCAAGGTATTTGCAAGCATTTGAGATAGAATTAGAGTAGCAGATGCAACACTAAAACACTCATTAATGAAATTACTTTAATCAGCCAATTACATATATCATGTTTTTCATTAGTGTTTTAGAATGTAAGTTGCTTAATCTAAAAACTCTCTCTAAGTGTTCTCAAGAGCACCCATGGGTCTATGTTCCATTTTCATGTCTTCTTAACTTCTACATCAAAAATATTTTAGGGAGAGATTCCAAAGTACTTAATATCTAATTGGATTTTTAAAATTTTCTAGGCCCTTAAGGCAGTTGCTTTGAATAGAACCCAAACACTTGGCTCCTTTCAAGACTTATGTAGATCCTGTCCACATCTTCTGCTGTGACACCATGTGGCATCTGGCCTTCAGGCACACAGAGGCATAAATTGTATCAAATATAAATGGAACTGAAACCTCTATGAATCTCTGTCCAATCTGTGAAAATCTGTCTTACCCGTCTAAATCATGAAGATGATTGTGCCTGTGACGTTTCTTTCATTGCTAAGGTAACGTTTCTTGGAAGTGAGATCCCATCTGCTTCCCACCTTCTTCTTCTCATTTACACTAATACAATGTCTTGGGCTGTATGATGAGCTAGAGCAGGACATTAATCTAATTTTAAAATAACTTTTTCCATGGATGAGAACAGGAAGCTGGAGATGAGAGATGATGATTTTTTAAGCTGAGCAGTGAGTCTGGAACCTTAAACTTTTGAAACCTTTTGAAAAACATTTGCAGTCCTTTAAGTTAAGTAGTTCAGGCTTGGATCCAGATGTCTGAGACAGGAGTGTCATTGCAAATGCTTGTGTGCTATTAATGCATCCTTCCCTAAGATCTGCCTGAGGTCTGAAGCAGTTCCAATCCCTGCAGGTTTAAAGTGTGTCATAGTGCCAAGGAAGACCTCTGTTAAAACACTGGCTCTGTACATTGGACTAGGTGCTCTGCAGCTACGAGGTAGAAGACAAAAAGAGCAGAGGACAGTGCTGTGAAACATATGAAAAGTAGTTTAGAAGCCTGAATCGTTCTCCAAACTCGCTGAGCATTGAGGATGACTAGCAGTAGTACAAGGTTTACCCTTCCATTGTAAGATGAAAAACCAGATGATAAGATAATGTTTTATTTATGATGCTACTGTGAGCTTCTCTCTGAAACAGCAAAATT
>JAVCKT010012850.1:0-16630 GCA_032273925.1 Rhynchotus rufescens
CTTGACAACAATGGTTTCCATTTGGGATTTCTAGGCAGCCTTTTTAACTCAGCTGGTCCTGAGTGTTGGGAAATACCAGATGGTTGTGACAGGCAGAAGTCACAGCCCTCAGTGCTGACAGACCAAGGCAAGGCTCCTGACAGGACAACAAGTAGCTTCTTATTTTCAGATGAAGCCTCAAGACTCCAAACTGGAGCGCATCCATGTGCCATGTACTCCACGGTGCAAAGCGCCAGAAAGCAAAGCCATTTGCTTGGCAGGATCTGATGACCATTAGACTCTTAAATAATTAACACAAGGTTATATCCTTTTAATTAGCTTCAGTAGTTTTTGCTCAATGGTACAGGGAGACTTTCTGAAGCAAAAATGGCAACTTGGGCACCCAGCTGTGGTGGCTTTCGCTGGCTAGATTCCTAACCACTAAATAACCCCTTTTTCCATTTTCCCACCCTGAGGTACTATAATAGAGATATCAGCAGTGTTTGGGCAAGTAGTGTCAGATGAAAGATTTAAAAACTTAGCAACGATAAGTCTCACTATTTAATAATTTGTGGGAACTGCATTTTAATTCTGAAGATATATCAGTCATTAGAAGTGAATTAGACACCATACTCGATGCATATTCCTCAGGAAAATACCATAAAATACATCATGAATTTTTCCATTAAGACAATTTATTTAAAGTATAGGCTACTTCTATCCCTAAAGACTGATTTAGGTGCATTAGTGCCTAATTAGCAACTGAGAGGAAGCCAACCAGGCCTATTGTAGCTTTCACTAGCAAACACAAGGCGGGGTGTCTGTTTTGGCTGCAGAATTCAAATTGAAGAGCACGATGTATGTGACATTATCATGGGCAGACTAGAGTTCTCATAAGACAACACAGTATTTCCATACCAAGCACACCATCATTGCCATTAGTGAGTTTTTCCTACCCATTGCAGTAGTTAACAAGTTGTTTCTATACTTTATTCTCAATTTATTAAAATGCTATAATAAATTTAGCTGTGAGGCTTGCAGTGAAAAACACAGCCTGCCCTTCTATACCACATCAAAGCAAGCCCAAACAAAACACGAGGCTTCCCTGGCTGAGAAAACAGAGAGATTTAAATTCAGTTAGACACTTTGCAAAGGTCAGCATCCTCCAGTCAATGTCAGAGAGCTCTCTGACACCGACTGGCTTTGCAGCTATGTGGAATCCAAACCAGTCCCCTTGGCCAGCCAGGCCTAAGTTCCTCAGTGCTGCCCCTGAGTGGCCCAAGGAAGAGCGATGCACCTGAGCCTCTGAGCAGCATCCTGCTCGTTCATGGGAGAACAGAACAAATTAGAACCTGAGAAAGCACATGGCAGAAGGACTCCAAAGCAGATTTCTACTCAGACATCCGTCACATATGGAGAGAGCATGCAACAGGAATAAGGTAGAGTGCTTGTTACACAGTTTCCACGCTGAATGCACCAGCAGTTAATTCTCTCATAACACATTTCAAAGCAAGAGCTGTGTACATACCAGGAAAAGCAACACGCTGCTTCCAGCCAACACAGTCCAGGCCTGTTGGAGTGCTCTGGGAAAATGGATGCAGTTTAAGGGGCAGAACGTCAAAGGCAAGGGCAGAAGTAACAGGTAGACCCATCTCAGCCTGCAACAAGAGAGGGGAAACAAAGGCAAGACATTAAACTTGGATAGCCCATAGTACAAAATAGAGCATCCATCACGGAACACCTATTTCCACCACTGATGCCTAGTGATGTAAGCAGTATGTTAGTAAACATTTGCACATGGATGATTATGGCTAGAGAGGTTAAAAAACATACTGAGAAGGCAACAAAAGCTGCAAAGTGGTAAGAACTGCAGGATAACTGACCACTGCCCCAGGTTCCACGTCATTCTGAACACATACCTACTACACTATGGCCTCTTCCTTTTTGCTACTTTGCCTGTTTTCCATATTTCACTGAAGCAAGAGTTTGGGATGCTGAGGCCCAGGAACTTACATAGGATCCTTCCCTCTCCCTACTAGCCCATACTGCATCCCAAAATCTGCTTCCCACTACCATTTTAAGTGTCCAGCTGAGCAACCCTCCCATTAAGACCTTCTTTTTAGAAGGCAGCTATTAGCTAAAATATCCTTCCAAAAGGAAACAGCAAGCCAAAGCACCGAACAGCCACGCACTGTCCAAGCGGCCGAGGATGCTGCTGCGCTGCGCCCAGTCTGCTCTGGTTTTCATGAACTTATCTGCCGGCAACAAGGAAAGAACTTCCAGTGTTTTGGCACACATATCTCCCAAGTGACAGCATGAATCCTGTACAGGTTAACCTAAAAAACACTTGTTCATTTAGTTATTTATATCTGTTGGAATTTATAAAACTCCAGCAGAGCCCAAGTGGCAGCACAGTCTCTTCCAGAGGCAATCAGACCAAGCAAACCAGGCAACATGCTGAACTGCAGCTCTGAAATGCCAGCGGTAAAGGCCAGCCTATTCACAGGGAAGGGGACAGATGACATTATTGTTATGTTTAAGACTAGGAGGATGCTGCCTCAGGGCCATTTCATTTTTATTACTGCCCAGCATAATTTAAGAGGAGACTTGGGGTACAGTCATTATTTGACCGCTATCCTAGGGAATATAGTGCTTCCCAGGCAAGGGAACATAGGCAATCCCAGGCAGGGAAAAGAAGCACTTCCAGAGATCTTAGCAATGTGTAGGCTGAGTTTCTCCCTCCCCAAAAGGAAGAGGAAGAAAAGGAGCAGAGTGTAGTAAAGACCGTCTCTTCTATACTTTCTTCCATAGGCTCAAGGGGATTATTTCTAGGCTCATATACACAGAGCGCTCCCCACTGAACAGCTCAGTCCCCGAGAGAGGCATTTACCCCTGCTGCGTGTCTGTGGCTTGCTGGGTGCAAAGCAGAGGGAGATTCATCTTGAGCAACCCTCCCTCCAAAGTGCCTCCAAGGAGCTCACAGTGCTCAGAACCATGCTAGCACATTGCACAGCTTCATTTTCTCACATTTTCAATGAGGTAGCATGAGGTGACTATGAGCGGTATCCAGGACAATAAGTTAAAGATCTATTTTCACTGCCTCTCATTTCTCTCTCATAACAAAAGCCAGAGCTTTTTCTGTACCAGCCCCCTCCGGGTATATTCCCCTGACGTTCCTTTTAGGAATCTCTCTAATTTGGCAGTGCAGAAACTGTGCTCTGACAAATGCACCCAGAAACCACATCTTTGCCTCTAATACTGTACATTGCAGAGGCATCAGGAATAAAAGTCAGGTTTTAACTTTATGTTGAAATAGAAAAGGGACAGGCAGTTAGAAGATATCACTAAAGCACTTCCTCCAAAACTAATGCCCCAAACAGAGCCCATGACCATTACAGCATTATGTGTATGTGGGGCATTGACTTGTTCCAGCTGGGGCACTTATGCTGCATTTCACACTGTGAAACCCTCCATGGCATGAAGGACAGAGCCGAGAGCCAAGCAAAAGAAAATTGATTTACTCACTATCACGTGAGTTTTTCTTATTCCATTTCAGAGGAAGTGGTGTTCAAAGGTTTGTCATGACCACTTAAATGTTAACACTTTACGATACAAGATCAGAAGATGCTCAGTTTGTTATTGGTAGCATTTCATTATAAGGGACACCTGAGTCAATTTTGACTCTAGGGATTTACAGACTGCTCTAATTTAAAGCAGCTCAGCAGCTTACTGGACCCGAGCAAAACAAAGACCAATTTTTGATGTTGCTTAGAACTGATATTTCAGTGCCTATTCTTTAGTTTAAAGGTAGTTTCTAGGATGCTTTTGTCCATTTCCCTCTGAATCATAACTGCCAGCCTTCAAAATAGTCTGATATTACTTCTATGCTCCTTTCCATAAACTCATGCAAGTGATAGAATAACAGCAAAAATGGGCACTGAAGGCCGAGAACGCTTTACATTCCTCCCCAGTCTGCCCTATTTAGCTGCTTCCACAATATTGCAGCATTACATCACCTTGCATGCTGACTTGATCTTGACTTAACGCAATATGATTTGTCATAACTGAAACCACACAACCCAAGGCAGCCATGTGTCAGAAGACATCAGACTTGCCATTTCAGAGTTCCAAAGCCCCCTACAGTTGCCTAGTTTCAGTCACAAAACCACAAAAGACAATAAATGTCTTACAAAGCTTCTTTTGTGATAACTTATTTCTCTTCATAAAAAGGGAATTGGGCACCGTTCTAAAACTGCCCTCAATGCTGCAGCTTGAGCCAGCACTCCCACCACATCTGGGAGTATGAATAAAGAAAAACATTGTATTAATTCCAAATGCAGCCTCGGCCAGCAGTATTACAGTAACAGAACACTGCAAAGACAGAATCAAACACAATGGGAAAGAGAAACAACACAATAACTATTAAAGCTAAACAAGATTCAACTATAGGGGCATATAGGAAACAGACCTTGAATCCCAAGAGTTCTCAGCAAAACTTATCACTATACTTTCTTAAATCATACACAAAGATTAAAAAATAATAATCTACATGGCTCACCAGGTGTATGATATTAAGTGAGAGAACCTCAATGGGAGCAGAATGTGAGCTGCTATTCATTACATATCACAATTTAAAGGTAAGTAGTAGCACGAAAAAAGGGTGGGAATGTTAAAAAGAAGCTGTTTTTAGTATTTGGACTGATGCTTCTAGAAAGAGTTTCTGGTCACTCTCTCTAGAAGCACTGGTGTTCTCAGTGCTGTCCAACATATCTGTAGAATGGTTTGGATTTCCATTGCTACCCACATATATCAAGTAATTGTAAGAAATATTTTTAGTGTGCTATATTTAGGTTTGGTGATAAACAGAAACCAGTATGCCAGGGATGTGCTTTCCCTAATTATTCTTTCAGAAGTTGGAACAAGGTGGAAAACCTTGTAAAAGTAAGCACAGTTACATTTAATGGTAGCACATGGGCCTCAAGAGGACTGTTCATTCACTTGGACACGGAGCTGGCAGCCGGGCTGAGCATCCTCGCTAACATGAGAACTGACAACGTGTAGCAGAATCACGACCAATGCGCACCAAGTCCTCAGCCAGTTATATTTTGAAAGGGCAAAGAAACAGAATAGTGCAAATTTTAGCCTCTCAGTTCCTCAGAAACCCTTTTCGTGGACTGGCCTGGCTTTGTGCCCTGGGTGTCCCTTGGCTTTGACACGAGACACTCGCAGGCAGAGGGTTACGAGGCAGCAGACTCTGCCCCAAGCGCCCCAGACAAGCTCAGCTTTGCCTGCTGAAGGGTTTCTGCCTCATTACCAGCAGATCAGGTAGGATCAGGCCTCAGCTATCTCAGATCTTGCCAGAAACAGGCAGCAAGCACAACAGAGAGACAGGGAAACAAATGAAGACAACAGACCGAAAGAGAAAGTCCTGAGGAAAGGTCTTACTTGAAAATCTGTTACTTGATTTCAAACTTGCGCAAAAATTTCTTCCATATTAGCAGCAGGAGTTGCATAGAATTTTGCCTCAACCTCATATCCATTTTTCATGGAAGCTTGGTGTTTTATATGTAAGAGCTAAATTTGGCTCCTGGAAGCAGATTCATGGTTCTCTCCAAAGGGAAAAAATTTCAGCTCTAGATCCAACAGTACTGGATGCTGTGTGAGTCACAGCAGCCACAAAGTTTGTCACAAGCAATCACAACTCTGACCTTTAAGTCTCCCATGGTGCAGAGGAGATTGCTAATAGTTAGAAGTCCAATGTCAACGTCCTCTCAAGCACTTTCCAGAGGAATTGCCAGAAGTCTTTCCTCAGAAGAACAGAGCTGGCCTCAGATACAAGGGAATCTAATTTATAGGTCACTTTCCAAAGCGATACAGCAATGCTACAGGGCACTGAGATTTCATCAGTTTAATTTATATTGATACAAGACAACTTTGATTTGCTCCTTGATCTCCCTGCCTTCAGCATGCAGAGCAATCTGAAGCAATCACAAGCTATTGCTCAACACAGCAGCGGGCAGGGATTAAAAAAACCTTTCAAGATAATACTTGTAGGGATGAGTTCAGTGTTGTAGAATCAGTCACCAAAAAATAGCAGGCCCAGAGAGAAGCAGAGAAGACTGGTCTAAAATGTAGTGCAAAAGAGGAATACAGCGACACCAGAAAGGAGCAGCCAGAGCAGAGAGAGGTAAGACAGTGCCAGAGAATGGGGAGGATGGTGGTTTCTTACTTTTAAATGGTGCTCTGGGAGGTGCTGCAATTGAATTCTTCTCTCTGGCTGTGTCTCCTTCTCTAGCTTCCCTTTTTGGTTCCTTTCCATCCAGACATCATCGAAGCTGAAGCACTTATAAAGGGGTTTAGGTGTCTTCCTTCTCCTCTCTGGAATGTGCTTGGCTTTTTCATCTGGAGCAAGGAAGGAAAGCCTTCGGACTTGGCTCTCCAGGGCTGAGAGAGGACGTGGGGATGGTGGAACCTGGGGAGACCTCCTTTTGTGATGGGGAACCCATTTCTCACTCGGCCTCTTTTCAGGTGGAGTCTGACACTGCTGTTTAGGCTCCTGTTTTACAAGCAACAGGTGAAAACACAGGGTTTGTTGACTGGAAATTTTATTTGCTTTAAATCAGGTTGAAAGGGGGATGGCGTGGCTGAGTTGTCTGATTTAAGAAGAAAAAGCAGCTCATGCGAAGTGGGAGACTGAAGACTGCCTGTCCTCCCCTCGCGAGGCCTAGGGGTACTCAAAGCAGCAGTGCTGCTGTCTGGATTCCAGACACTATAATACCCATTCCCTTTGCGCAGGACCATGCCCTTTTCACCCTCCATATCAATGGCGCATTACAATAATACTACATGTAGGATTTAGGTCACTCTGCCTGTATAGTATTGTTTACAAAGAGAGACGCTCTCTTTTAAAAGCTCGGTCTGTGCTTTTCCCACCGTGCTCCATCTACAGAAAGTGAAAATGCTTCTTCGATGCCTGCAGGCCTCACATATTAAACTCAGCACTTTGCACTTGACTCTCATTCTCTTTTAATGGGTATAGCTGCACAAAACCGTATCTTTTGTAGTAGAAAAATATAAAATCAAGCAGGCCCTGAGGAATCGAACTTTTAATCCAGGTAGCATCAGGTAAAGTCAGCAAAATTTAAGGTGGAAGATAACTGTATTGAGGAATGAGTGATCTCAGCAATCTCATTTTGGGCCAAGAAATGCTTTATCCTGACAATAGCACCGTTGTAGACTCTCACAGTTCACCTGAAGAACCCAGACACAACAGTCCTAATCTCCTCGCCATCTCTGTTCATAATTCTTTTAAGGCAATCTATTGAGTGAAGGCTCTCTGAAAACTCACAGATTTCTAGGCCTGGTGTACAGGTGAGCAGGGCGGGGCACAGGGCAACCCTGGCTCTCATCAAGACTCATCAGGAACACTGTGAAGCAAATCCCTGATTCCTCACCTCCAAGAGAAGACATTACACTGCATCTTAGAGAAATCCCAGTGAACCCTGTACACTACACATAAAATGGTGGCTCTTTAGCAGGGGTAGATACCAACCAGGTGTACAGCTGTTGAAATTTGGAGATTTCAATAGAGGAACTCTGCGTAGGGCTGTAGAACTAGGTGCATGACCCTCACCCCGCGGTGCAATCCCAAGGATGCTATACTAAATTCAGAAAAATCTGAAGCCACTCAGGAAGTGAGTGGCAACAGGGAATCAGAATGGTAGCTGATCCGTTGAAGTTTGGGACACCACTATAGCATGAAAACAAAATGGAGACCATTGGCAAAAAAAATGGATTGGTTTGGCTTGGGGAATATGTGTGTAACTCCTCAGTGGAGGGCATGTGGGTATGGTCCAACAACTCCACAGTTAACCATTTTTCTAGCATTCCATCAAATCATGCCCCCTATCAATGTAGAACATAAATTTGTTTTTTTCTTTTAATCCACTATTAATGTTATGACCCTTTGAGTTAGCAATATACATAAGGAAGATCATCCTTAATGTTTAAATGATAGTTAAATCGTTGTTGGAAAGACTTAAGATTGCAAGTATACTTTGTTCAATGCCTCGGCTGTATTTTCAGAAGTACCTAATAAAAATAGCTTTACTTATCAAAAGCCACTGGCTACAGAATTGAGTACAGTTCTATTTCATTTCACAATGTCAAAAATCCAATGTTGGGAATAAACAAAAGCCTTATCTACTTCCATGTGTAAGATGTTGTGTCCTGAAAGCCAGGACAGTTACATTAATTTCTAGGCTCTCGCTGCATTTAACCAGTTTCAGACATCATATTCTGCAGTCCCCAGAAGAATCAGTAAAATTTAACCATTTTTGTATAGCTTAGATTTTCACTGTTTCCTTTAAATTACTTAAACTAACCATCAATTGAAGAGGAGCAATTATTTGCTCCTAACGGTTGCATTTGAGGATGTGGGTTTGCCTATCCAAGGCTTGACACATGTCTCTCCACTTTACCCTCCTCTCGATCCTCTTCTGGATCCTCCTATTTGCAACCAGTCCTTAGCTGCAGAACCGATCAATTCCGGATTCGCGAGCTCTCGGAGAAGTGTCTGCTTGGCGTGGTGCTCCAGACAAAAAATCTCTCATTCTCTCTCAATTGCCACTTTTGCAAATTGGTTCAACAAAACGTGCCTTCCCCCTTCTTAATGTCAAAACTCATCAACAATATTGAAAAAGTAGCATGAGAAGGGCCAGTCACTCTGGTAGTTTGTGCTTGGCCACAGAAAGAGATTCCTAAGCTCTCAGCCACTAACAGCTTAGGATAAAGAGTTGCTGACAGTGGAAGTGTGTGTTTTTAATGGCCTGAATCAACTGAGAAGTCTTTACTGAATATATGCTCTGTGAAACCCAGTCTATGACAAGTTAACTAGTAGATTACCAAGATTACAGTATAATACAACAGCAAAAGAAAATGCAGACAAAGCTCTTTTTTTTCTTCTGTTCACAGTGTGAAAACTGCACTCCAATGGCAATCAATGGGGAGCAATGGTGATTGTAAAATGCTTGCAAATTTTGAAAGACAGCTTGTTGCTGTCTAAAAAAAGATTTTGCTTCTAAAAAGTGGCTGCTAGCAAGGGGAATGGCAGTGCTTTTCACTCTCAGAAATGTACTTGCTACACAGTCATGGGGCTCAATTCTGCCTTGTTTCAGATGTGTAAGATCCAGCTAAACACTTGGCTTTAAGAAAGGGCAGTGTCTGTCTGAGGCATATTATGCGTTTCTACTATAGCGCTGGCTCCACTTGTATGGATTTTTGTGGTAAATATTCCCTTAAAATAAGCATCAATTCATATTCTCTGAGAACAGGAACTCAAGGACTAACAGGTATGCCTTGTCTTAGACAAAGCAGCACCTTCACACACTGATGTAGCCAGTGACAGGGTTTCACTGGAATTCCTTGATCACATTAAGAGCAAAGACTCTGCAAACCAAACCAGCCAATCATTCCCAGACCACCACTCACCTCATCTCTGAGTATGTCACTAATGGAAGAGGCTGTATTTAAGCTGATTTGGGATTGACTGCTTATCCCACTGTCATCCTTCTGGTATTCACTGTCCAGCGAGTGTACAGAAAGTAAAAGACTACCTCTGGGTTTCAGTGTCTTGGGCCTCTCAGGAGCTTCCAAAATGCTGTCCACTGCAGCACTGTTCCCAAGAGAGATCATGGAAGTGGCACATATTCTTCCAGGATAATGGAAGCTCTTGCATTGAGAAGTGGACCGTGGGCTCTGTGGTTTGGGACTCATTGGCCTACACGGCATGTCTTTACCTTCGTAAGTTGACAGCTGGGGACATGATGGACTTGACAATTGCAAGTCACTGGGACTAAATGGAGTTTTCACCCAGTATTCATCTAGAGAAGTATTTATAGTGTTGACCAGGGCCTCCTGTTGTTCCTCACAGTCTGAACTCTGTGAGTATTTTGTGCCCAAATCATGGGACTGTATTCGCTTCCTCCATATATCTGGAGATGAAGAGACATCAATATGCTCTACAGAAGGCTCAGAACAGCAGGCGTCTCTCACAGAGCTATTAGCTGTTCCTCTTCTCAAAAATGCTTGTCCATTGGAAATACCCTGTCTCTCAACTGATGTTGTTCCCATCATATGGTCTCTATTTGTGTTAAGACTCTCCTGGGTGGGTGATAGGTTTGCCAAGACCATCCTTTTTAGTCCATCTGTCTCCTTGGTTTTTAGAAAAGCTTTCCAGGTACTCTGGCGAAGTTTGACTTTCTCCTTTTCGTATTTCAGTGATACTCTCGCGCTTTGCTCGGTGTTTTCTTTTTCTGGAGATTTGGATTCAAATAAGCTTGAAAGAGATTTGTGTGCTAAGGCCAGCCTTGTCCTGAACTTCTTACCCTCAGAATTTTTGTGTCTTTTGTATTCATTTTCAGGGAAGGATTTTTGAATTCGTAGGTATTCCAAAGGTTCGCAGTCACTGTTTACAGAGGAAGCTGAAGCTTGTCCATCTGCATATTTCTCACCTGCCAGCATGGGAGCAGTTGGGGTTGTATCGGTCTCTTCCATTAGGATCCGACCAGAGCCAGAAGCCTTCCTCAGGCTCATTCTGTTGAACAATCCGGCAGGTCTCTCATAGAATAAATCATCGTCATCAGAATATTCAGACCCATAGCTTTCCTTCCTGTGGAAACTAAAACCAGAAGAACAACTTTTAAAAGACTGCAAACTCTCGGTATCTTCATCCTCTTTCCCAGCATCCAGTTCTTCCGTTTTTGCCTTGATACCAAAGAAGCTGCTGCTTCCTTGACTTTCTGCCGTAGCAGGCTTTGTTTTCCTGAAAGAGGTCATTTTTGAAAAAACCAAAAACCTGGGAGATCTCCCAGTATTCCCATTCTTTGTTGTTTTTTGCACAGCTTTATGGAGACTGCTGTTGCTTCCCAGGATGTGGCAGGAGCTTTCATCCATCTCCTCACTGTTGGTGCTGCACATGCTTATGTTATCCAGGCCTAGTCTGCAGGCATTATGGTTCTCCCTTTTCCCAGAACAGTTAAAGACATCGGGCACATCCAGATTCAGTGCATTGTCTTTGCTAGCTGTGTCTTCCATAACATCCCCCCCTTTTCTTTCTCTAGTAGAAGGATCTTCATAAATATTTATTTGTTCCTTAGAACCATAACAGCCTTTAGTTGTTTCCATGCCTGTGCCTTGTTCACAGGTGATGTTGGGGCCTTGAAGGTCACCATCAGCACCATCTCCCTCATATAGATTGCTTACACTGTCCTTTTCCAGTGCTACTGCAGTGGTTATACATTTGTCTTCCTCTCTACCTTGATGTACCTTGAATTCCTTTTCCTTGGTCACCTGCTCATCTCTTGTTTCGGTCCATGACTTTTTCAATTCTAACTCAGAATGCGTCCTTGTTCTGTGGGGGTCAACCTCAGAAGTCCCTGTGGCAGTTCTGCTATGTGATTTTAGGCGTGCTTCACTGAATTTATCTGCTCTGTCTTCTGCAACAAGTATATCATTGTCCAAGGGTAAATTCACACTTCTAAATTCCACCTTTCCACTTGTTACTGTGCAATTACTACAGCTGAAACCTAAGGATGAAACCAAATCTGTTTTCTCCAATTTCTGTTGTGAAACTTCTGATTTTATTTCAGCTGTATCCCAAGCAGAGAGCACCTCCGCACTACTAGGAAAGGGGTGCATGGATAGAATTTGCTCTTTGCAGCTACAGCATTTATTCAGAACTCTTTCTGGAGCATCATGAGGTTTGCTGACAATATGAGGAGACACCAAATCACTGCTCACCAGGTCTCTCCGTGTTCTGGTTACTGTTTCAGTAGAAAGGTCATCATTCAGTGTCTTGGACTGTAATCCTTTCTGCTCTACAGATACTATAATCAAGGCAGGCTTTACCTCTGGAAAATTCATTAAATGCTTTCCCTGATCTACATAATCTGAACTGGGAGTCATTTCAAGAGCAAAGACACTGTCCTCATCCTTTCTTTGAAAAGTAGGATGTTCATTTGTTACTTGCTCAGAGCAACAACTTAAGGCACCGGTTTTACAACTTGTATTTTGCTGCACTGAATCTTTGTGCTTCGCTCTAGTGCCACTGCCACCTGGTTGCAATGCAGTTTCCAGGACTTTCCAACCAAAGAGAATGTTAGAAGTAGCCTCTAACCCTCTTTTCTCTACCATGACCTCTATACCTGACAATTGAGAATCAAGGCCACTGTCCTCCAATGTGTTCTGTGGCTTTCTACCTGGGGAAACAGAGTTCACAGAATAACCCCAATCTCTGTTTTCTGCAACATCAGGAAAACCTACAAGACCGAACACTGCATTGTCAGTGTCACCAATGCCAGATTCAGCATTAATGTCACAAGGGAATCTGCATGCTTCCAGATCCTTCTCAGATTTGTACTGATCATTTTTCACTAGTTCTTCAGCATTTATGATCGCTGGCTCACGAGCCAGGGCAGAAGAAGTCTCTTTTTGTTTTGGATCACACACATCAGCATTTCTCCGTGCTGAAGATAAGCTCTCAGCACATGTACCTGCTGTTTCTGGGCTAAGGCCACACGTCTCTGATTTAGAGTGCAAATTACAATCCACATATTGGTGTGAATCTGCTGGTGGAGAAAGCTGATCTCCATTTAAATCTTTGCTAGTATTAAGAAGGGATCTTTTTATGCCAGATTTGCCATCTGCTTTTACGGCTTTTTCAGGGCTGATCGCTACCCTTCCTAAGTTTTTTGAAGCATATTCAAAATCTAGTCCTTGAAGATGTATTCTGGAACATGACCACCTAAATTTATCTGTTAGATGATAACAATCCCCCACATACTCTCCCACGTCCACAGCACTTATATTTTCAGGTACACTATGCCATGTCTTCCTTTCTGCAATCTCTGGTCGAATGAGTGGTGGCTGAGATTTTGATTTGAGGTGGCTCTGGTAAAAGAACGAATCTGATGCCAACATGGCCCCTGTGCTTCCTTCTTTTATCCTTTTACATGTGCTTTCATCACTATTAACCAAGTTCTCCCTATGACATTTTATACTGGACAAGGGACCTAGCTCACATTTATACTCAGATGCCCCAGCGTGACTCCCATCGTAAGTTCCATTTGTTTCAAAATGAATATTAGGCAAACTACAGCATGGTGCTGCATCTGACTGGAAAGAAAGTTTCTGTACCTCAGGAAAAATCAAACAACTTTCGGAGTTTGCTTTGAAACAAGCAATACTTAATACTGCAGACTGTTTTTTCTGTCTTGCAACAGCATCTTCAGCAAGTACTGAGTTGATACAGGATTGCACTGTACTGCTTTCAAACTCTGCTTTAGCTTGCAATCCTTCTACTATCACCTTTTTGTCTGTCTTTGATACAATGTCCTGTTGACTCACTTTGTTCTCTGCGTTGGAAATAACACTAGTTAATGTTTGCTTTTCATCCCCCTCTTCTTCACCTTCTGACTTTGACATTTGTATGTGAAATTCATTTTTCCTTGGTGTTGTTTTTATTTTGGAAGACGCTTCTAACTGCACCTGCTGCCTAAATTCCGGATACCTTGAGCACTTAGGTTCATTAGTTGCGTCTACCTTTGCTTTAGAAAGACTGCAGCAGAGGTTTTTGTTTTCAGCAGAAATACAATTTGAATCCAAGCAAGTTTCCCCTGTTAAATCACTGGCAACAGATTCTGTTTCTGATGCACTCTCATAAGGCTCAGTTTTTACATCTGACAAAGATTCACTCTGATGTGATAGGGTCTCAAAATAATCTTCATCTGTTTCTTGGCTTGATCCACGTATCTCCAGCTCTGCTGTGCTAGGGGTGGAAGAATTCAGATCATCCTCAAACTCTCCTTCACTGACGTAGTTTTCAACTGGTTCTGGAGTCTGTGAATAAAGAGAAAAGAATTAGTTAGCAACCAACATGTAACAAGATAATATGGATTATTAGAAACGGGACTTAAGAACACAATACAATTACTATATGCTGATATTTTGGAAGTTATGCTTGCCATATTAGTTATTGATGTCCATTTCTATTTCTTTTTTTTCTAAACACTTCTTAACTAAAGCTTTTTAATTTTTATTTATGCAAAGGCCAAAATGCACCTTTTGGGTACATCTTTCAATTGCAGTCCCAAGACACATTTCACATTCAGATAAATTAGATGGAAGTTATTCTTTGTCAGTAGATTTAAAATTCTCATGAATCCATCTTTGAATCCAGACAGGAGTTTCATACCATAAACCATAGATGACACTGTTACTGTCCAAATTACACGAATGCAGTGTAGATAACTGAAACATCACAGAGTTTCTAACTCCAGACTCCAAAGTGTAGAGGGCAATTTGGAAGAGGGAAGGCACTAGGAAAACACAAGGGAGCTGTGTTAAGCCAAGGAAGGAGAGGAAGATGAATAGATTTGAAACAAGGAAAAAGTGGGAGAAAGAAGGGAGGTCTGTCTCAGTTCTGAAAGTATTTCACTTTACCACTTTTATCATTCTCCCTTGTACTTAAACAACTTTGAGATCCTAACAGCAGACACCTCTGTGGAGGCTCAGAATAAAAGAGTTGGTATTTTCTCTTGACAGAAGCATCAAAATAAAAACTGAGTGGAGGAGGGAGGTTCAGTGCTTCAAACCAAGTCCAGCAATCGCTTTCACACCATTAAGCTCCACCAAATTGCAATGTAACTTCCACACAAGTCATGTAGCCAGCAGAACATGGCCTGCACTGTGTGCAAGCAGCAACACATGTAATTGAGCTCCTTCAGTAATGTCAAATCCTGCTATCACGAGGACAGAAATGACTAGCACTGAGGCAGCAGAGAGCAGCATGTCACATAACGAGCGCACGGCACGGACGGTGTCACAGTTGGCTCACGTGCCATGAGCAGAGGAGCAGCTGTTCTGCACTAACAGCACTGCCTCTCCGCAGGGCTCTGAACACAGATTTACAGATGACAATAAACTAAGATAAAACCTGCTCAGGCAATTAGGAAGTAAGTCATGAAGATGCCCAGCTACCTCCAAGGATAACTAAGAATTAAATTGCAAAAAAATTAGGGCAGAGATCTCATAGAGTCAATTTATCCTTCCAGACACAGCTATACCAGACTGAAAAAAATAAAACGACACAAAATTCATTTTTTGGTGTTTATGGTATTATTCAAAATTATGCAAATAAAGCAAAAGTAGATTCCCCAACATTGCCTTCAAACCTTGGGAAATGAGGAAACAAGTTCTAGGTGTGAAGGCTGCCAACTAACAACGTCAGCCATCATGCCTGGCACAAGCCTGGGGCTGAGCATGTGTCCCCCAGTACTGCTAACTGGAAGAGCGAGAATTTTGACTTGCGGCAGCTTTTGGGGACCTACTACCAGGTGTACCCTGGCATGAAGCTGCCCTGAGGAGGAAGAGCCTTGGAGGGCTCCGTTCCTACTGAGTTTGTCAAACCTTCCGCCTAGCAGGCAAGAGAGACCCAGAGATGACTTGTAGTAAGGCTGCAATTCGTAAGGCCATTGAGCTAAGCAGCGGGATGAGGAAACAACACACACAGGTCTCTGCATAAGTGCAGTGTTCTAGATGTGCTCAGTATCTTGTCTGGAAAGCCTCCAAGTGGTTAAGCAGTTCCAGAATCACTGGGGCTATGTGAGCAAATGCCTAATGATTTGGCAACTGCCATCACTCAAGGTGTAGTGCTGGATGAAGGCAAGAGAGAGGGGGTTGCAATCAATGGCAAAACAATGTACAGAGCTAGTGAAATAGCTCAATTTTGTAATGGCAGCTGCCAAAACCCCAATGCACTCCCCTCTCCTGCCAGCTGGAATCACAGCCTCCTGTTTATGTTCAATGACGGCTTCAACATTAAGTTAAACTGGGTAAGTGCAGGACTGCTCCAGCAGCAAGCACTACAGGCTGGTGGCCTGCTGTGCTCTAAAACAGGCACCATGCAGCTTATTCGATTCCTTTCAGCAAACTAGCTCTGAACATGCAAACACTTTATAGCCCAAAGCCAAAACATTATCTTCCTTCTTGACATTAATATTCCGATTACCACCTACAGCCCAGCAGAAATGTTGGTCAAGATAAAACAAGGTGCAGCATCTGGGTGCCATCTAGAGGCTGGGATGACATGCCTGGTCAGACACAGCTTGTGCAGGGGCATAAATGCTCCCTTGAGCATTGAAGGGACTGAGTCCTAGTCCCCTGCCATGCTGCAGGACAACTGGCTCGCTAACAATGTCCTCAGCGCTGCTTTTCTCCAGTAAAACAAGGGCTGCCCTGCAGATATGGTGGCAAGCTAGCAAAGAGCCATAAAAATTTACTGTGCTACGTAGGGGATAAATGGGCAAGAAATTCCTCAGCACAATGTGATTGCACAAAACTGGAAAGTTCATGGCTCAGGGTATTTTGTATTTGTGGTTTTTCTTTCATTCATTTTTGTAAACTGCTCTTTGTATCAGGAATATAAGACAGACATTTATTATCAATGCAATATGTAAGAAAGTATGGTAGATTTATTCACATAGATACATTCAAAAGCAACAGTTCATTTACATTGAAACAAATCCTAGATTTTAGCATAATCACTATGTAGGTCATTCCTGAAATGTAAAGCGTTAAATTGTACAGATAATTA
>JAVCKT010012851.1:0-11777 GCA_032273925.1 Rhynchotus rufescens
AGCTACATTTTCCATATCCCCAGCTTCCTTTTCCTCACCCCAAGCTCCGTTTTCTTCAGCCCGAGCTCCCTTTTCCGCACCCCGAGCTCCCTTTTCCGCACCCCAAGCTCCCTTTCTGCACCCCGAGCTCCATTTTCCACATCCAGAGCTCCCTTTTCTGCCTCCCCAGCTCCCTTTTCCGCCTCCCCAGCTCCCTTTTCCGCACCCCGAACTCCCTTCCTGCACCCCAATCTCCCTTTTCCACCTCCCCAGCTCCCTTTCCCACCTCACTCCCACAGAAACCACATCCCCCCATCCCAACCCAAGGCTTCCCAGTAATTCCAAGGTTCCCCTCTCCGCCTGCCCATGCCCTGGAACAATCCGAGCTGTTCTGCTCCAGGGAAGCTTCCCTCCAGGACTCCAGCCTGGATATCTGGATAACTGGATAACCGTACTCTGCGCGAGGTGGAGAGGAGCCCCGGAACGCTGCAAAAAAGCCCCTAAATGGGGCTCCCTATCTATCCACAAAGATCAAACGGAGCAGCCCCGCATCCCGGGGTCGCAGCCCCTTATTCCGCACGAGCAGCGCATTCCCTGGAAGCAATAAAAGCCCCGCAGGTCATTAATATGGAAATGCATTCCCGCTGCACAGCTTGCGCAGCTTGGAAGCAGCTTGCCGCGCTGCGCTTCCCGACGCGCGGCCGTTCAAGCCGCCCATTACAATGCTGATGATTTCTTTCCCGTTTGATGAATAGCCTGCCATAAATAGGCGCTGATTAATCGCGGCTGCACGCGGCGCGCTGGAAAGCGCAGCGCTCGCCGCTGTGGATCGGGATAATGGCCATGGAGAGGGGCTCGGAGGCGCCGGGAAGCCAGGTGGCTGCTGCGAGCGGCTGCACCAAAGAGCCCTGCTCGCGCCCGCTGCTAATTGCTGCCCGCTTGCAAGGCTCGTTTGCGCTAATTGCCCTGCATGGGGCAGCCAGGAGGGGCCGAGGGTGCTACTGGCACTGGCAGGGCTGGAGAGGTGATGGGCAGGAGGGCACAGGGCCCAAAACTGGCACCCACTGCCTGAATGCGTCCCCAGAGCTGCCTGCGTGTCCGTGCATGCACACATGTGTGCTTGTGTGTGCACATGTGTGCACATATATGTGTGCTTGTGCATGCACACGTGTGCCTGTGCACGCACAAATGTGCTTGTGCATGCACACGTGTGCTTGTGCATGCACAAATGTATGCTTGTGCATGCACACGTATGCCTGTGCATGCACACATGTGCCTGTGCATGCACATATATGTGCGCCTGTGCATGCACACATGTGCCTGTGCATGCACACATGTGCCTGTGCATGCACACATGTGTGCTTGTGCAGGCACACATATGCCTGTGCATGCACATGCGTGCTTGTGCATGCACACGTGTGCTTGTGCACACATACACATGAACCTGTGCACAAGCATAGGTGTGCCTGTGCATGCACACATGGGTACCCATGCGTGTACACGTATGCCTGTGCATGCACACACAGGTACCCATGCATGCACGCACATGTGCAACACGTGCAGCCGTGTACGCACGTGTGCCTGTGCATGCACACACAGGTACCCATGCATGCACACACGTGTGCAACACGTGCAGCCGTGTATGCATGTGTGACTGTGCATGCACACATGCCTGTGCACGCAGACATGTGTATGCAAACATATGCAGACATGCATGCACACACGTGTGCCCGTGCATGCACACACGTGTGCCCGTGCATGCAAACACACACACTTATTCACACACACCTGTGCCCACGCATGCATACACGGGTACCTGTGCAGGCACACGCGTGTGTCCATGCATGCACACACAGGTACCTGCGCACGCACACACGTGTGCCCGTGCATGCACATGCGTGTCCCTAACGTGCTCGCGGGGGCACCTGGGGTCTCCGCGGGACGCGCGAGCGCTGCGGATCCCGCCGCCCCCGCGGCGCCTCGCGCCGAATTAATAAATAATGCCAAAACATTTGGGTGTTTTGACAAGGAAGGGAGAGACGGCAGCGCCGGGGCCGTGCACGCAGCCTTCCTCCTCCTCCTCCTCCTCCTCCGCCTCCGCAGCAGCAGGATCGGGAGTTGCCAAGGAAACGGCCGGGGCGGTCCCGGCTCGGGCGCCTTGGGATGCAGCGGTGCCGGCTCTGCTCCGGGCGGGCATCGCATCCCGAGCCGCATCCCGAGCCGCATCCCGAGCCGCATGGACCCCTCCGCTGATCCCATCCGCCCCCAGTCCGAGGGTCACCCGCGAACCCGTTTCCCGGCTCGTTTTGGGGCGAAACGCCGCCTTTCCGCTGCTGCAGTTTGCAGAGCGAGCGGAGACAAACTGCAGCAGGCGCTGCTGGAAAAAACCAGGGGGGAAAGATAAACATCTGGAAGGTGGAAAACGCCGGAGCTCCTGAGGGAGGAGGGAGGCGGTGCAAGGAGCGGCCAGGGAAAAGGATGATCCCGATGAGGAGCAGCCCCAGGGCCTTCCTCCAGCACATCCTCCTGCCCACGTGTCCCTGGAAGCAGAGCGGAGCAGGGCGAGTGCTGGGATGGGGACAGACAAGAGGCTGCTTAAAGCTAGGATTAACAAAACCAGACTAAAAGCTAAGCTGGTAGGGCGCCCGCCAGGAGGAACGGGCCCTCAGCAGCAGCTGAGTGGAGAGGATGACTCCCTAAATTCCCACCTGCACCTTCCTAAATTCCCACTTGCATCTTCCTTAATTCCCTCCTGCACCTTCCTTAATTCCCTCTTGCACCTTCCTAAATTCCCGCTTGCACCTTCCTAAATTCCCACCTGCACCTTCCTTAATTCCCACTTGCATCTTCCTAAATTCCCACTTGCACCTTCCTTAATTCCCACTTGCACCTTCCTCAATTCCCTCCTGCACCTTCCTAAATTCCCACTTGCACATTCCTTAATTCCCTCCTGCATCTTCCTTAATTCCCTCCTGCACCTTCCTTAATTCCTGCTTGCACCTTCCTCAATTCCCACTTGCACCTTCCTTAATTCCTACTTGCACCTTCCTAAATTCCCTCCTGCACCTTCCTTAATTCCCACCTGCACCTTCCTAAATTCCCACCTGCACATGACGAGCTAATTAAGGCTGCGGTTCTGGAATTTTGGGAAGACGCCACGCGGGGAGGCCGCTTTCCCAATAGGGTCCTGCGGGGAGCACCCTGCGGAGCAGGAGCGGGAGCAGGAGCAGGAGGAGTGGGAACAGGAGCAGGAGCAGGAGTGGGAGCAGGAGCAGAAACAGGAGCAGGAGCAGGCGGGAGGCCCCCGCGGAGCAGGAGCAGGAGTGGGAGCAGGAGCAGGAGTGGGAGCAGGAGCGGGAGCAGGAGCAGGAGCGGGAGCAGAAATGGGAGCAGGAAGAGCGGGAGCAGGAGCAGAAACAGGAGCAGGAGCAGGCGGGAGGCCCCCGTGGAACGGGAGCATTAGTGGGAGCAGGAGCAGGAGGAGCAGAAACAGGAGCAGAAACAGGAGCAGGCGGGAGGCCCCCATGGAGTGGGAGCAGCAGCAGGAGCGTCTCCCATGGGATACCGCTCCTTGGGGTGCTCTGTGCAGCCCGGGCCCTTCATCCGCCTCATGGATCGTCCCAGTGTGAAGCCCCTGTAAGCCCGGACTTGCCAAGCCCAATTCCAAGCTGAACGGGAGCAATTAGCTGGATGATTTAGCACAGGCACTAATTGGCTGCAGGGACAGCAGGCGGCACCGGGAGGCAAAGACGGGACGGATCCAACGGGATTCAGGCGGACGAGACATCCCTGGGGAGAAGGGGCCGAAGGATGAAGTCGGACGGAGCCGGAAAACATCCGCAGTTCCCAGCGGAGCTGCTGAGTCCGGCTCTGCTTTTCCGATGGGAAAGGCGGTTAGGGAAGGAGGCCGCCGTGGAGGGCACAGATGGGACCCGGGAATCTGGACTGGGAGCGGCCACTTTGGCCTCCCCCGTGGAAAGATCCCACTCCTCCAGCTCCCGGGATGGATCCCGGGATCCCTGGCACCCCCATCCCCATCCTCCTCACGGGATAACAGTGCCTGTCTCCATGGAAGGGGAGGGCTGGGAATGGGCCAGGAACCTGGCCTCATCCCTGTGGAAAAGCCCCTTGGCACCGGGAACGGGGCAGCAGGTCCTGGAAGGCTCCCGGCCTTCCCAGTGCTCCGACATTCCCGGGGCTCGCCGCTCTTCGAGGTCATTTGCTCACTTCTCACCTGTCCATCACCCCGGAGCTCCCTTTTCTAAATCCATTTTTCCCCCTTTTTTTAATCCATGCATTGCTATGGCAACCCACCTTTAGCTGCTGCACAAGAGCCTTCGGCCTCGCGCGAGGCAGACGCAGGGACGGGCACAACGCTCGGGCGTCGCTCTTACGGCTCTCCCCTTAATCACAGGAGTGTTTAAGACCTGAGCTTGCGCCCAGGTCTAAATAAGAGGGCAGCTTTTAGGGGGAAAACAAGCCCAGTGCAGAGTCATCCTCAGGAAAGGTTTCACACGAGAGCTGGAAAATCCAAATTTGCAGAGCTGGGAAGAAACGGCTCCTGAATGGGACCAAAAGCGGCGCTTTTTGCTTACCTGGAATAACATTTTTTATCAGGATTTAAATAGGGAACGAGACAGCAACGCAGGGAACCCTGCCCCGAAGGAGAATAGCGGGTATGAGGAAGCAACGAGAGACAGAGAAACGCTGCAAAATAAAGGGAATTTGCTTAATCCAAGTCCCGCTCCCGTTTTCCGAGGGCAAGAGCAGGGGCTGGAGCCACCCGGGCACTGCAGAGGTTGGCGCTCGCTCCGACGGGAGCCACGGGACCTCTGCAGTCGGAGAAAGAATCAATAGCGGAGCCCTTGAAATGTTGGATTGGAGAGGGCTTTATTTTCTGCAGAAGAGAACGGGAACTCTACAGCTTGTTTGCGTCGGATGAAAGCTGGGCTTTTTTATTATTATTATTATTCAGGTTTTATTTTACTAAACTTAAGCGATGCGGCGCAACCGAAAAACAATGACTTACAGCGTGGAAACCACGAGCGGATGGAGAGGAGCTCGAGGAAAGAGCCAGGACGGAGAATCCCGGGGCCGGCCCGTCCTGCTGGATGGAGGCACGGAGCGCCGCTCCGGAGCGGCTCCCGGAGCGCCGGGCGGCTCCGAGCGGCTCCCGCCCGCCCTGCGCCGGGAATTCCTGGCCGCAGAGCCCTCGGTTGTGCTCGGGTCCAACCGCCTTTGGGAGCGCGAGCGACGGGACGGAGCGGCGTTCCCGGCCGCGACAACCGCGCCGAGGGAAGCTACAGGCGGACGCCGGCTGTGCCGGCGCTCCGCAACGTACGGTCCGTTCCCGAACGGCTTCGGGCAATCGTTTCTCCAAACCAGCGAGGCGGGCTGCGGAGCGAACGCGTCTCACGGGGAATAACGGGGAGCTGAACAAACATGCAGAGGGGTTGGGAGCTCCTGCCACCAGAGCCCCGGAGGCCACAGGTTGCCTTGGCTGCAAGAAATACTCCGGAGCTCTGCGAGGGCGGACGTGGGAAGCACTGAGGTGTCACCTTCAGCACGGACGAGTCCTCGCCGAGGGGCACGTCACCAGAACTCAAGCGGCTGTGGCACGGCCCGAATTGTGTTTGCCAACATTCCCTCTGCTCCTGAAAGAACCGACTGTCTCATGTGGGTGTCGTTCTCCCCCCTGGCTAACCATGCACCTCTGCAGGCGAAAACCCTCGTGTCAGGTGCCACAGAAGATCCCGAGATATGAAATGAGCTTTTTTTTTTTTCTTAACTGGATATGAAGTTCATCTGGGAGAGTGCAGGGTTGGAGTGGGTTTTTTTTTTTTTCTCCTCCTTTCTTCCCCTCGCCCTTTCCTTTCTCCGTTTGTCACCAAGGCACTTCACTCTGTGCGGAGGATGATGTGGATCCCTGAATCTGTGAAAACCGGCCCGCTCATCTCGCCGGCCCTCAGCGCGAACGAGGCGTCTTCGAAAGGCTTCTGCATCTGCCCTGCAGCGAGGAGAAAGCCCAATTAAGCCCGGCGGAGAGCGGGAGCTCGTTTGGAGGCAGCTTCCAGCCTACCAGCCGGGTCCCCCATTAGGAACCCGCGGGAGGCTGGCGGGATGGCGGGAATCTGCCCCGGCACGGGGGGATTTGCAGCTCGGGTGCCCCCCGGGCACGCGGTGGATGCGGCGTGCGTTACAAGCTGCGCTAAATAATTCACAGGGCGCCCGTGGCTCAAGTCATGACCTAGATAAGGGCTGCTGCTCCGGCTCCCGCTCCCGAGCGCCGCGTTCCCGAGGCTTGGGAAAGCCCAGGGCTTGGAAAGGGAGCTGCGTGGAGCGGGTAAGGAGCAGAGCCGAAGCCGCCGTGCGAGAGGCCCCCGGGGACCTGAAGCACTCAGCAGCCCGCTCCAAAGGCTTCCAAAGCGGCGCCGTTTGTACCCAATTTGCAGCGACAGAATTAGAGAATGTGCCAAGCCTGGCTGAGGTCGGAGCCTCACGGCCGGGTTCCCGAAACGCTCCAGCGCCCGGGGCCGGGAGCGGATCGGAGCCTTCCCGAAAGGACCGTGCGGATCCCCCGTTTACGCCCCTCGTCTGCAGCTCCGGGGACCGGGCGGCACCGTCGGGCTCCACGCTGGGAGGCAGCTCCGGGAGGCTGCATCCAGGGCAGGACACACTCCCCGCTCCGGGATCGCCGCTTCCCAGCCCCTCCGGAGCCCCGGCGCATCCTGGATGTGTCGCGTCGAGCTAAGCGGCACCTCCAGAATTCCTACGGGACTCTGGGATCCGCAGCCACCCATACCCGTTTCCTGAGGCGCCGCAAAGCTCAACTCCTGTTTCAGCATCTTCTGCTCGATATTTCCCCCAAAAAACAGGGTTTTTATTACTGAAGTGACCTGATAGGCAGGGCTTTGCAGAGCTCCGTTTCTCCCGTCTCAGCATTTCGACCTCGTGCCAGGCAGGCTCCCGGGCAGTGCCGCCCGCTGCCTCTCACCTTCACTCTGGGGTTATTCTCTGCTCAGAGCCCGGCTCTTTCGCAGCCTCTTTGCCATGCCACGGTGGTCCTCCCCAAGCAAAACCCGGCTTAGCCGCGGCTTTTCATGAAGATGAATGGAAACGTTTTAATAACTTCGCCTCCAAAGCAAGCAGCGCTCCGAGTCCTAATAAATTACATTTTCAGGCCAAGAGAAAAGAGGCAGAAATGGAGAATGACACTCACGGCTCTAGTGTCATCTAGTGGAGGCTGCTTCCTGCAGCAGCTCTTTGCTTTGCGCTATAACCAAGAGAAATCTCTGTGCTTGGGCGTCCAAAGTCCCCGTAAACTCATGGGTTGTAATGAGCCCGTGGCTGCATCCTGAGATTAACAGCTCATTATACAGGAATCCGTGAAATATCGCTGCTCAGCACTATCTGAAAGGAGAAACCCGAGGGAGCAGCTGCTGCTTTCAGCACTGCACAATTAGGCTCTGGAAAGGAACAGGAATTTAAACTGGTCCTGGTGGGAGATCACAACCCGCGGCGCTGAAGGCGGGTCCGAATCCGGTGCTCTGCGGCCCCACGGCCCCTTCTGCTCTTACATCCGTAGCATCAAGCCCATTTTTGCCTTATTTACCCCGGAAATATCCCGTTGAAATCAATCAGGAGCTGTGCTGCACTTCCCGACGGTGTGGATAGCCTGGTCCAACATCCCGGCGTTTGCCCACAAATCTCGTTAATGAGGAGCATCCAAGAGTCTGCTGCCACCAATCCCTCACCGCGCTGATCAATAAGCCTGTAACAAACTCCCTCACCAGCCACGTTATTCCGGGGAACTGTAAATTGCTCCCGTTTCTACAACTTGTTAATAGCTTTCTGATTTAAGATTAGAATGGCAAGTCATTTATCAGGTGAGCCATTAGCCAGCCTTACCCATTGCTTTCTCCTTCACTATCACAGCTGGATTTCCAGGCAGTGTACCTGGAAAACCCTTTTCCAGAGGGAAAAGCCCATTCCAAGAAGGGCACCTGCACAACCCTCTCTTCATCTACAATAATATTAGGGCTGCATTACTTGATTTCACTTCCACAAACTTCATTTCCTACACAGAGGGCTGCCTAGCACACAAGCCCATTCCCACGTTCATCCCCCCCCATAAGCAGAGTGCAACATTCCCGCCGGGAATGCCAGCTCCGGAATCCCGGTGCCAAACTTACCTCTTCCAAACGCACCCAGGTCCCCTCCCGCTTTCGCCGAGCTGCAGTCGCTGAACTGGGAAGCAAGAGATTCAAAGTCCTCCTCTCCCGATTTTATCTTCTGGATGTAGCCTGTGGATACAAGAGACAATTCAATCCTTGGGCCGTGCAAGCCACTCCTATTTAAGCTTCTAAAAAAGAAAAGATTAAGGAGTAAATTTTAAAAAAAGGCTGATTTCACCTATCAGTATCCTTTGAAGTATGGAAATTTACAGCTTTGAAATGCTTTCTGCCCGCCAAGGTTCACCTTGGTAAACACCCAAGCATGAAGAATCCCAAACAGGTGAATTATTGATGAAGACGGCTTATTTTGGAAGGTCGGTGGAGAAACAGGCAGAGCCTGAAGCGAGGGCTCTGCCTGCTGCTCCGGAGCATCTCCGGCACCGTGGAGCCGCTCCGGATAGCTCCTGGATCCGCTCGTTGAGAAAACCAGGAGATAACGGGCATTTCCCCATCGACGGCTCCACGCGGATGGTTTCATGCAAGGATCTGATCCTGGATTTCTCGAGCTCATTTGCTGAGAAAAGCACCGGGCAAAAGGCACCTCCGAGCACCAAGCGCCAGGATTTCGCTCCGTGGGGAAAGTCCTTGAGGATTTTCCCTGGATGCCTCCGGATTTCGCTCCATGGGGAAAGTCCTTGAGGAT
The DNA here is from genome assembly GCA_032273925.1 of Rhynchotus rufescens. Classification (NCBI taxonomy): domain Eukaryota; kingdom Metazoa; phylum Chordata; class Aves; order Tinamiformes; family Tinamidae; genus Rhynchotus; species Rhynchotus rufescens. Next base: position 8,857 of record JAVCKT010012851.1, read on the forward strand.
TTTCCCTGGATGCCCCCGGATTTCGCTCCATGGAGAAAGTCCTTGAGGATTTTCCCTGGACAAACCAGGATTTCGCTCCGTGGGGAAGGTCCTCGAGGATTTTCCCTGGATGCCCCCGGATTTCGCTCCGTAGGGAAAGTCCCCAAGGATTTTCCCTGGATACCCTTGATGCTGCTCACTCCTTGTGCATGCAGGAACCAAGCAAGCAGGGAGGTTTCTCCACACGGAGGCTCCTCAGCCTCCTGCTTGGAATAACTGAACTTCCCAACGAAGGGAATCGTCACAGGCAAAGTAAAGGATTCATCCCCAAAATTCCAGCGATGCCCAAATGAGAGAGGGCAGTGTTTGATGCAAAATATGAAGAAATAAGCAGTTCCCAGATGGATTTAATACTATAAACCTCTACATACCTGTGGAAGCCCCGAGAGAGAAAGAAATACCTGCTAATGAGGGAACTTCAATAAAATTCATCTGCTAATTAAATCTATGATTTTAGGGCATAAAGTGCCAAGTGCTCCGTGCTTTCCAAACCACTAAAAAGCTCAAATAATTGAAATGACTTCGCTGAGGTTTTTTCCTCGTTGCAATCAAAACAAAAAGCCAAAATACACCTATAATCACTTTATTAAAAATGATCAATTGTGGTGGTTGCTGCAAAGATGTCAAGACAAGAAGCAGCAGCACCTGAAGGAGGAGGCTACCTGGTTTCCAATGAAGATTTTTATTGCAGTTTAATGCAATGACCAAAACTAAGTGATTTTAAGTCTTCAAAAGGACCAAAACTAAGTGATTTTAAGTCTTCAAACTGGCCTTCTGTCCCACAGCCCATTTCTCCTCCCTCGGTCCATCTTATCTTCTTAAACCAGCCACCACTGACCCTGATCTTTGCAATCCAGCACAGTTTGTAACAGTGAGGGTTGTATCTTCACCCAAACAGGGCTGTTGTACAAACACCACCAGGAAAAACACTCTTAAAAAGGGAAAAGGAAAATTATAGCTGCCTCTAGAATTGCTTTTTTTTTAACAACACTTCGGAATATAACTCAAAAGCCCAAACTTGTCTTAAGCCTTGAAGTATTTAAGCTGCCTAAGTGACACTGTACTCACTTATCTGACCTCCTGCTTATTGTGCACAGGTGGAGAAAGCCAGAAGACGACATAAAATTCGGAAGTTCTCTAAAATAAAATAATAATAATAATAATAAAGTTAATCTTGAATGTGTATCTGCATAGGGAACTGTTCCTAAGAATCACGCGGGCATGTTTTAGAACAGCAACAGATACTCTTCATCCGATTAAACTAAGCTCCTTGAGCATCAACAGTCTATTTGCTGACAAAACAGGGTTTATCCCAAAATATAGATTTGCAGCACAGTAAGTGCACATCTAATTACACGGAGCTGCCAGCCCCTGGCTAGGACCTGTCACATCGGAGAGCGTCACATCCAGGAGTGTCAGGAATTGGCGTTAAAAAGCACCAAATCAGCCAAATTAAGCATCAAACCGTTCGCCTGCACTGGTCACGTCAACAGGTTCCTAGGGGTAAAAAAGGTTCCTTGCAGAGTGAGCAACAACACCCTGAAATAGAATTTGATTATTAAAAGTTTCTATTTTTATGGCAGTGCCCAGCCTGGCAGCAAAATCTACCGGTCAGCGAGAAGAACGTTTTTATGGGCAAAACTAGGACTGAGATAATATGGGTAAAACTAAGATAATTGGTTCAAGTCACCTATCCGAGAACAAGAGATTGGCTCCAAAAGCCTGAACTTCAGCTCTGTGAAGTGGGATTAAAAAGCATTTTTTCCCCAATGATCTCAGCTGTTTGGGACAAATTTCTCAGTGCAGATACTGCCTCAGTTTTTATAAAATTTCTTAAAAATTTGTAGGCATAAGTGAAATGGAGAAATGGGAGATTAACACAAAAATTGTGAGATGAAAAATGGCAGTTGGGTTGTGCTAAAAGAATGAATATCCGGGAAACTTTGGGATGAATCTTGGGCTGATGAAGTGATTGTAGGAATCTGGGGACACTAAGGAAATGGGCGAGTGGAGGCTGGAAGGGCTGAACGCTGCTGGAAGAGAGGATCGGAACATTAAATGTGAACGGGATGACCAGAAATTGCAGAAAAGAGGGTTAAATTGCAGCAAGTGGAGTCATTTACAAAAACTAGGATTTCTTTTACATGCCCGGAGCTCGATGGGAAGGTGAAGGACACCAAAGAGCAATAAAAACCGACTACAAAACTGACCTCGCAAGTGAGAAATGCAGCAAAAATAAGGAGTGAACACCCCATTACGGGGCACTGCCAAGAGCTAATCTGGAATATTGTGCACCACGAAGCCCCAGTGCCCAAGGAAGATTAATAGGAGCTGAAGTAAGTGCAAAGAAGGAGCAGAAGCGGCGGAGGGGATGACCTACATTGCTGGAAACTAAAAGCCCGGTCGGTTTAATTGATGAAAAAACGCTAGGAAAGAACAGGGCTCTTTGTAAATCCACTGGGAGAGCAGAAAGGAAAGTGGCTGAAAATAAACAAAACAACCTAGAGACTCCAAGGCGCTGCCTTGCTGCCGCAGGAAAGCCGAGCGCAGCACCTACAACTGGCCAAATATTAGCAATGAACCCAAATTTACTGAATTGGTCATCTTCAGGACAGCCCTCCCCTCTGGGGAAACAAAACTACCAAATCCCTGAGCAAATAAAATGCTTTACTTTATATATATATATATAAAAATGTGCATGTGTGTGTGCAAAAAAATATATAATATATATAATATATATATTTTCTATATTATATATTTATATATATTTATACATAGTATATATAATATATATAAAAATATATATAATATATAATATATAATATATAACATATAATATATAATATATAATATATATAAAAATATAAATATATAATATAAAT
>JAVCKT010012854.1:8781-21693 GCA_032273925.1 Rhynchotus rufescens
CCGTGTGAGACCACGTGTACCAGCGCCATCTGGTGATGTTTGCCACCTCTCTCCTCCCTGCAGAATCGCCTAACTAATGGTTTTTGGACTATTTTTCTCCATGGATATGACAGAACTGGTATTAGCTTTTATTACGCTAAGTTCTACTGCTAGAGCAAGTATAAATGATGAAGCTGGTTGCGTGTCAGAGTTACTTCTGATAATTTTTGGTAATATTTCTTGCAATCTTTTTCACAAGGAAAATAGTGTTTATCAATGTAATACTTGAAAACTGCCAAAATGACTAGCTGATGGAAATGCATTCTTGTCACAAAGAAGCCTGGGGTAATTTTATAGCAGCTTCTCTTTACCTTAGATTTGGGAAGAGAATCTCAAACGGCCGCCCAATTCACTCTTCAACATGAGAAACAGGAAGAAAAAAAAAAAAAAAAAAGATTTATAGTCAGCTGTCAGGAAGCAGATGAGAAAGCCAAATACATTGTCACTCTAGGACTAGATTGTGCACCCACTGCATAGGAAAATCATCCATCCACTGATGTCAGTGTGAGTTCCTCGCATTCAGTCCCTGCCTATCTGATCACTCGGTATTTGCCACAACATAAGATGGATAGAGTGGGGCATGGACACCCATGTCTCCCTACAGGAAAAGAAAGCAAGATTTGACTTTGCAGAAAAATTAGGTGATGAAGTGAATGAGGATTATATTATATTAACAGTAAGAGTTGGATTTCATAAAATCATCAGTTCATAAGTTCATGGTTTAAAACAAGGCTATTCAGTGTACCCCTGATACAACTCCAAAATGAGCACTAAGGCAAGGGCAGGATCTTTATATCTTTGCATTTTTCTCTCTCCATTAATAAAGATTGGTATGTGAAATATAAATCTGGGAGGAAAACAATTGCAAAAACACAACTGCAGAAGTAGTTTCTTACAAGCATTTATCCACCTGGTATATGCATAATAAAATTCAAGCGCAGTAAAGTAAATGTATTTTAAAACAATCTATCTGTACATTCAGATGTCTAATAAGGTGTCTGAGATACATGAAGGAAGAGAGCTAAGACAAGGAGACCAAACTTGCTACTTGAAAAAAAAATCAAGAGACATTGTGGAAAAGAAAATAATCCTCTTTAATTAGTTCAAGAAGCCATAAGAGTAACCACATACATAAATGGTATTTTGTTACCAAAACCAAAACCAATCACTGGAGCATTTGAAGAATTGCCTAAATACATCCGCTCAGGTCTTCTAACATTTTAGTGCTCTTATTGCAAGTAAATAATTCAAAGTCAAGCATCTCCAACAAAAGCTGAAAATTTAAGTCTTTAATGAATGTATAAACTGCATCTTACTCTAGATCTGAAAGTTGGAGATCTGATTCAGTCCATCTATAATAAGCCCTGAACTTCTGTTTAAATTTTCTAGGTCTAGTGAACCAGTCTTCCAAGAGTGAGGGATTATTTTTTCCTGTGGATACCTAAGTCACACAGACAGGATCTCCCTCTAGAGGCATTCAAATGCAACCATCCTCACTGCTGACTACTGAGAAAGCAGGCATTTCTGCGGATGGTTGGTTATCTCGAATTTAGGAGCAAGAGAGCTGACAGGGTTAAGAAAACCATGTAGTGTAGGGGCAGAAGCTTCCCAAAGAGGTAAATCCCATTTTACTGTGTATTCGTAGGTTTGTTACTGTGCTCACATCTCATGGTGCTACACAAGTAGAAGTTTGTATGCTTTGCCCTCTCTAATCCCTTGAAATATATGAATGTGAATATTTCCCACTCTTGCATAGGACAATGGAGCATGTATAGGTGACAGGTGCTACTGTACACATACCTGTGAACACTGTGAAAGCATCCCAGCTCTTTATAAAGAACTTTTGAACCTTCTAGAAAGAGGACAAAAGCAGAGTTCCTTTAGCTTTGGCTGAAACTCTTCTCTTGGACTGAAGCTGATTTTGACCTCGTATAAAATCTTCATAGTTGGTTTGTAAAAATCAAAATATCCATTTGCTTCCCAGTCTAATCTCTGACTTTAGTGCTACTCCAGCTCAGGATTTTACCTATTTTCTAGGGCATCACAGAATACTTCTGTCTGCCCTTCTCAATTAAACATAAAGAAAATTAGATTCTTGCTCTTGCCCATTTTCGTGGAAAGCAATTACAGCTTGTAATAATAAATGTTTAACTCTTGCAAATATTTTTTTCTCCATATTTCACATTTTCTAAAGGTTTTTCACCTATCTTAGCATGGATCTTGTGCATGTTCCTAAGTAATTTGAAATAAATTAAGGATATTTTTAAAAGAGAAATTACAAACACAGGGATTCATTTGACACCAACTAAAGACATTCCTACACTAGGAAAAACCAGCATGGCTCATAAGAAATCACAAATATCCCGCCGGGTACTAAGTGAATTCATTGCATAAAAGAATATAGGTGACAGAGGCCCAATGAGAAAATATATAATACAAGCTAAGCATTTTGGCTTCAGCCACTTACAAACACAGAAAGATATTATTATTTGTGATACCCAAATTTATGTTGTAATTTGCATTTAAGTGATCACTTTCTATATGTACATCTTATGTTTAAAATTACCTGTGCCTAATTAATTTTGTAAAGATGGAGAAAACTTGCAAATTCAATGGCTGTTGGCTTTTCCTTTTCTTTCTTATTTCCAAGGCAAAGGTTTACATTGTTTGTATGATAATCTATCTGGAACAGTAGAGGTGCTTTGAATGAATACAATGTTATAAAAAACAGAAGAAAGGTAACTTTCAATATTATTGATTTGAATAGATGCTAGATGAAAAAAAAAAAATTATCTATTAGATCATTTTATGCGTTTTCCTGTGAATCATTTGGGACTATTAAATAGAAATACCTTACATGATTTGCCTCTCCTTGGACACAAAGTATTAGTGATTATGTTTAATTAGATGTTTTCTGAGAAAATGTTCTATCTTAAAGCAATTACACTGTCCCTACTGAAAGTGCTTGTGATTTAATGCTCTTGTTTGTATATTCTGTCAGATCATTGTTACAACATAGCAAAAACACATTCCAAGTGCCTGAAGTTTGAGTTGCTCCCTTTTTCCTCTATCACTTTTCTTGCCTATTTTGCTTTATTTCCAGTTCAGCCCTTTCATTGCTGAGAAGAACTAATCCAGATCTTCTAATGATTATTTTAAATGCATGAGTAAGCAAGCATAACATCAATAGATCTCTAAGTTAAGGGAGAGGTGGATTCAGGGAGATTGGAATAGGCATTTTAGAAAAACACAAAAGTTTTTGAGAATGTACTAAAAAAGCTATTTTTTAAAACTTAAACTTCATCTTTAAAGTTGAAACTTTTTATTCCTAAATTGTATTTTCATTTATTATTTTAAAGGGCTAAACAAAAAATAAACGTTTCGACTTCTTAAAGACATAAAAAATATAGAACAAATTAAATCTATAATTCCTTTCATACCTGAAAGTATATATATAAAAAAATGAACTCAATTTTGCAAATATGTTAGTCATCCACAATTTTTATAAGTTTACTCCCATGTCTGCCCTCTCCCCAACCTCAGGTGCTTACTTGTGGTTTACTCATTCCTTAATGCACCTATCTTAAGAGGCATGTGGGATTTTTATCCCTTCTAAAACTTAGTGAAATCCTGAGCCTTGCAAACTCAAAACAGAAAGTTCTGTTGACTTTAATACACCCAGGAGCTAATATGTCATATTTAAATCTTTGAAAGAAATCTTGCTGTTATAATTCTATTCCTTCTTGTTCAAAAATGTATAATGTACAGAGCACTTGTTAGTGCTGTACAGGGTGAAAAAGTTGTACATTCCTGTCTTATTCCCTCCCCGTTTAGGCATTTAAATCAGCACAGTTTGAAATACATGATTCCACAGGGTGATGTGGGCCTTTCTGGTGAAACATTAAAGTGTTCAGCTCCAGTCAGTATTATGACTGCTACATATTAGACTAGCAGCCAGCACTTGTGCTGGAGAAATGAAGGGAGGAGACAAGAAAGAGTGGTGTGTGTGTCTCAACAGCATATGGGTATGCTCCTCTGAGTGCTAAGTATGTCACTGCAAGGGAACGAAACATAAAGCCCATCTCTTATACACCAGCACGATTGCGTTTGACTTTGCTCCAGTTACTTCTGATTTTTTCAAGTGTCATTTGGAGAAGGACCACAGCCCATGCTTTAAAATGTTTTTATATGCTCCTCTGAGTACAAAACTTGGAGAACTTTGTGAAAACAAGCTACTGTTGCTGGTTTGCCAGGTAGGCATCCACTCTGAGCTCTGGTGGATAGCTGGTCCAAATAAAATGTTTCTCACAGCTATGACTGCATCGCACTAATTCAAGTAGTATCAACAATTACATCAGAAAAATGTGTTTACTTTGGTTCTGGGCCACAGAATTTGGGCCCAAATGTGATGTAGAACATATGCCTGTTATGGCTTATAGGGACAAATAATTTTACAGGTGGACCTCAACTTTCCCTTCTTTTACTTAGTCTGCTCCTCCTGGCAAAGAACTTGGAATGCAACATTTACTATTTGTGGATTTATATTTAAAGTTACTTATTTTAAGTAGACAGTGTAAACATTAACTCTGAGATTAAAAGTGATCAGACTGTGGTTTTATTTCTGTCTTTATTTAGAGATACATGACCACGATCCTCTCATTAAAACTGCATCTGTTTATATCACCAAAAACTGAGCTCCTCGCTGCTGGGTAATATTGCTTACATAGGTGTAAATCAGAAGAAAAGGGACTGAAATCAATAGAATTACACTCATGTAAAATTACCATGGTGGAGATTACAATCAGTCTTGCTCTTTGTTAGTTAACTCATCAAAGAATCTATTCAGACAGCCAAATGTGAAGGAAACGACTTCTTTTAGCCAGACTGTTGGTTCAGATGTCATACAATATCATTTCAGTCTAGAAATTTCATCCTTAGTGCCAAGGAAATTAAACAGAAATGTTACATGATTTTTACTTGTTCCAATATAGAGGTAGAGGAATTATAAATTGGAGTTTCACTTAAAAATGTTTGATTTAAAATATCTGAGAGTGTAGGCCCTTGGTTTATTGGTAAACTTTCTGTCATTAACAGAGGTGAGTATAAACCATCTGTAAGGGATAAACTTTACAGAGTGAATATAAACCACTTAGGGGATATGTCTGAATAAGGTACAACATGCACTTAATCTATTATAATACAGCAGCTTTTACTGATGTGAAATAACAAACCATAGGATCTCCAAACCTGCAGCTTAAAAAATTGAATCATTGATTTAACAAACAAAAGTGAATCTGCCTACATTTCTCCTAAACTTGAGTTTTAGTCTCATCTGGAGTTTGGAGTTCAACACATCTAACAGACATAATGAGATGCATGCAAATTTAAGCTTTGTCAAAGTTTCATCTGCCTTTTAGCTTGGTAGCACCTCCATTACGGAGCACCAGCTACAAATATTATCTGTCGATACAAAATTAAGCAATTTAAGCAAAAATATTTGTTTAAATACCCATATAAGTGAGGGAGCTGATCAAGTCAAATTAGATAAAATAGACACATCTCTGAACTTTCATCTAAGATCTTAAGTTTAAATCAGGATCTTTTCTGAAGTTCCAAAATTGCCAGGAGAACAGCTGGAAGCAGAAAGATTGAGAGAACAGCTCCTTTTGTCTTTCCCTCTCTCCATCTGTAGCAGAGGGAAAAGTCAATTAAAGAACTCACATAGCATTTATGCTTTGGAGATTTGCCTACCTCTACCATATTTGTAGATTCCATCCATGTAATTCACTTAAGTCACTAGCATCAGCAAAGTAGAAGGAGAAAGATATTAAAGATCCCAGAGGTTACTTTTATGACAGTAGAGATATTTACCCTTCTGCCCTGGATGAATTCTAACTTGGGCCACTATACTGTGCCTACTCTTCATTCCCCAAGTAGTTACATTTCTCTCTGGCATGCTTTTAAAATTCTTTCCTTGAACTGCTCTGCATCCTTTCAGAGCTTGCTGAAACTGATGAAGCAATAGTGACAGTTTTGCAGATCTGATAACTAACTAATATAACAGGAATGTGAATTTTCCGTTAATTTTGAATGCTCTAATTTCTATATAACTAATTTTGAATCAACCAGGCTGTTTTTTTTTTTTTTTTTCAGAAAAAGAATTAAATGTCCCATGAGGTCATAAAAGTTTTGAGTCCCTTTTGCTATGAAAATCAGAATTATGCAGTCTCTAGATGTGGAGCAAAATAAGCCCTAAAATGAATGGACACTTCTGATAAAATTTTTCTTCCCAACAGAAAGTGAACAGATATGTTCCAATGCAAAGCACTAGAGAAATCTCACATTTTCTTACTTCATATGCTACTCAAACTAGTCCTTTTTAATTTTATGAATGGCAAAAACAAAAGCGTTACTGATAACATCTTCATTTTATACACTCAGGATAAAATTTGAGTAAATTGTATTAATGTGTTTTTATTAACCCTTGAACTACTGCTAAGCAGTGCATGTGTTTGAACAAGAGTGGAAAACCTATTAAAATATTTGCTTAAATACTCTACTACAGTATAAGGATTCTGCTCTAAAGCCTCTGGGATTTGGAAATGCATAGGAAAATTAACTGAAGGAGGCCTGGGAGAGGTAAATGAGCTCAAGTACACTCCTGTAAAATCTTTTCACTGCCTTATCAGTTTTAATATACTTAACTCCTACCTCCTACTTTTTAAATTCAGGGACACACACAAAGAATTCACAACTATGTAGTCTATGTTCAGAGTAAAATCATCTTTGTCATATAAATGTAGAGTCAGGTAAATGTCTAAACAGCTTTAGTCTTATTTGTCATTGATTTAATCCAGTTTTACAATTTCAGAGTCTACTGCTTTCTCTGTTACTTTCTTTCTCTGTTACTTTCTTTCTCTGTTTCTGTCTCTTTCTCTGTTTCATACTACATAAAAATCAAGTCACCATATTAACTCAGAAAATACAATGTTATCTCTAGCTAACTGTACTCAAATGAAATATTTTTCCTCCTATGAGACATATATTTTCTCTTCTTTCTCTTTTCCTTTTGCATTTCATACATTTTACTCATGATTTCTCTCATTAAAAAATAGGAAAACATTCTCAGAGTACTGACTGTAATCCAGCTCTCCCTTTTCCTATGGTATAATGTCCTTAATCACTACTGTTTAAACATCAGAGTCCCAGCTGGTCTCTCTTTCTAGTTCAATAAATATTTTATTCTTTTGGCCTGACAGAGCATATCCAGGAGCAGAGCCTGTTTCCCCACTTCTGCAATGGAGGTCAGGGTGCTCCAACAGAAAATTAGAGATGTGATCCCAAAACTCCACAGGCAGAAGAGGAATCTGACCCCCACTTGCCAGTCCCTTTGAACTCCAAGCAGGGGCATGTGCTGGGGTATTTGAAAGAGCAGCCACAGTCAGTAACATTTTGTGAAGCTCCTTCACTCGTTAGAGCTTGTTGGGGTGCTCCAAGAGGCCATTAGCATCACAACTCCCAAAGGATTTGAGGAGAGGAACACTTTGATTCTGGAGCTTAGTTGAATTAGCTTGGCATAAGCCACTCATCACCATCAGAACTCAGCTAGATCTCTAGGTGAAAACAGCTATAACACAAGCACTGGAATTCACCTCACTCAAAGTTATTACTTCTGCAAAGTAGAAATCAGCCAATCTCCCTCAGCATCCCTTCATTGCCCATAGACAATTTTCTGGCCTTGATCGGATAGTTACTCCACGATGAGGTGACTCTCACCATATAGACTGTTTCCTTCTGTGGACTAAAAAGTGAATATAGGCATTGAACTTGCTATAGATTTATGCACTTCAAATGACTATATTTGGTCAGATGAACAATAGATGCATCTGGAGGCTACACGTCTGCTGCATTTTGGATCCTGCATGTGGACTTTGAATTTTAATCCTTTATGGAATAAAAAATCTGAGTTTCACTGAAGTCTGAAAGTCTTAAGCACCTTTGAAAATATTAACTTTCTTTTGTTATGGTAGGAGTCACCAGGTGGTCATGTTAAATATAATCTTACACATTCCTTCTCTTGGTCTATGAGGAATACATGCACTTTCAAGGAATGTTGTATTGTTAGTTTTCAGCGATTCAGGTTTATGGGGGGAGCTTTTGTAAACAACCAGAAAGTTCACTCTATCTTATGCACACTGATTAGACTCAATTCTCGGTGAGAATTACTTCCTGAGAACTGAAAAGTAGCTTTTGGGTTAAGACTTCTAAATAAGGCTTTGTCTGCATGTAGTCTATGACCACCTATGTTCAGTGACTATTGCACACAATATAAATAAATGATTCTAAGATATTATGTATCACTGATTTCTCCCGATAGGAAGATTACTTGCAAGCCTTCCAAATCCATCATAGACAAGCTACAGTATTGCATTTTGGGGCCTATCCTTCCCTTCAAAAATGTCCACAACTGCCCTTAATTTTCACTGAAATTGTTTGCAGTACGATACAAAGTAGATGTTACTTTGGGATGCAGTTATTGAATATATGAGAACCTTCTGAGTCTTAGAATTAATCTGGGTTGTGGGTGGGTAACTTGTTTGTTTATTTTATTCTTTAATTCATAAAAGGGATGATGGCCCACCCAGTGGAATTTTCCCATCAAAAATAGTATGAAACAGAATAATGGAATGTAAGATTGATTAGATGGTGTGCTTGTTGGCAATGGGTGCATGTACTTCTTAATCTTAATAGATCATAAAAAAAAATCCTTTCATACTTACCATAATGCATGTGCTAAATTGTGGGTTCTTGGCCAATGCAAAGAAATATTCTATGATTTCCAGAGACACAAAGTAAAAATTTCTTACAGTGGGGCCTCTGTTCAAATTCATAAAGATAATTCCTTAATTATGACAGTGATACTCATTAAAAAGCTTTCCAATAGTACATGCAGTTCCCACACTGGTCTCTCTCCCACTGTCTGACAGACAGACAGCTTGGTTACACATGCTCAGAAAGGAGGGTGGGGACACAGATTCTTGGCTGTCTTGAAGTGGCCACATCCTGCCATCTGCAGAATCCTTATGCTATTGGCTAATCCATGGAAGAATGTTTCTGAGGTGTCTTAAAATATTCTGCACCTCTGCAGGAATGTTTTATGTGAGGACAAGTGTTGAAATGCCTTTAAGAAGGTAGAAATAGATTGACTTTTAAAAACAAAATACGGATTAAAAAGTAAAAAAGATGTGCCATGAAGTCTCACTCTGATGACAGGGCACTGACTAGACTTTATCATGCTGTGATTCATCAGAGGAATATAGGAAAGAAAATTTACTCTTTGGGATCCTTATAAAATCCATAAAACAAAAAATTGTCATAATTTACATAGCAAAAAAATCACCTCCTCCTTTACTCACATTTTACTATTGAAATCAAAATAAGTGTAGAATTTTTAAGAGACATTTGATTACCTATATATTTAACAAAGAGACATTTGATTACCTATATATTTAACAAAGAATTTCACATTAATACCTCATTTTCCTACTTTATTTAGCTCTTAAAACAAAATAAAAAAAGTCTTACAGGGATCTTCAATAAGGTTCTCTGAAGTTAAAATTCACATGCCTTCTCCTAGACTGCCTAGGATTCTCTGTTCTTTACTGTCTCTTATTATGATAATTTTTGTTCTCTCTAGCAAAACATCCATGATAGTCTCTAAGTGCCCTGATAACAGACAGAAGAAAATAAAAACAGATCCCTTTTTTTGGCAACTGAACATCTTGCTTTTACAATCCACTCAGTCTTAGACCTGAATCTCTTAGCTGGTGTCTCTTACCTCATGAATGTCTGGGAAATGGCAATATATTGAATTTAAATTTGCCTGAACAAAAATCTATAGAATTTTGGACTCCAGTTTAAAGTTTTTATGCCATTTTTCCTGGGAAAGATTTCTTCATAGAACAATCCTTCATCACTCCAAAAGCTAATCTTTTTTTTAAATTCAGAGTTTTTATGTAAAAGTTGAGCATTTAATTTTAATCAAATGTCTTTGAAATAAATGAAAGCTTTGCTTCAGTAAGTACTTTCATACTGGGACCCTAATTAATCATTACTGACATTTACAAGAATAACTGGTGTCTGATATACCGAAGAACTTGAGTTTACTACACAGAGAGAGAAGTGAACATAATTCATTATAAAGACTTATGATGGCAACTTTTCTCTGAAATATTCATTGAAAAAAAAATACTGTAAATCAATGAATTGGGCTAAAACTAATTGAAAATGATGGCCTCAACTATTGTCCTCTTTATGGTACATTAAGGTCCACAGAACTATTTTCTATTTTTCAAATTTATGCACCTATTTTGGACTTCAGTTCTCGTGTCTTGTGCAATGTCTATTTTAATGATGTCTAATCAGACTAAACAGGCGTTCATTTTGCAATTCATTCACTGCATTGCAGCATTTTTTCTTTTACTACTAAGACGTTGCTCTGAGAATAAAATCATGTATGTGGACTAAAGAGAAGTCAATAAAAGTTCCTTCATCCAAAATGCTTATTTTAATATGATCTCCAGTCTATGCTAAGCTTCAGGCTGTATCTAGACATCTTTTGAAACAGAGCTAGCTGGTCTCAGACAAAACTTTGCCAGAGACTATGCTAACAATTTAATATGGATAAGGCAAATGGATAAGGCCAAGTAGAACATTTGCTCTACAATTCTAGTTTTGCAAAGAAAACAGCCTTGTCTACAAAGAAGAAAATAGGTTGATTCATGTCATTGTCTTTCTCTTCTACACCAGCATAGAGAGAGTCATAGGCAGCCTCCATTACCTAGGCTGTTAAAGAACTAGAGAATCCCAAAGAGACAATCTCTCTGCAGATTTGGAGGTTAGATTTTCCTTGGTCTTGACTTTCACATCTTTCTGTGATTCCTTCAGATGCCAGAATTTCATTCCCATCAGGAGGATTCTTAAAAATTGCAGGCTGTCCAGACTGCCAAATTCTGGGACAAATTGTTCCCTACAGAGAACTTACGGGAAGGACAAATACATCAGAACCATGATGTACAATTATATTATGAAATAATAAAAAACAATTTCTTGATTGTTTCAGGCTGATATGGGAAAAATGAGATTGTACTGGTAAAGTGTACAAAATTTGAATTAGACATTCTTCGAGAATCATTAGTGAAAACTTAGGTGTGTGCAAAGGACTGTGAAAAGAATTAAAAACCTTTGGGGTTAAGGAACATCTTTCTCACTCATACCCCAGTGAATGGTTCAAAATCCAGTGATACTGCTGATGCATCTTTGTTTGCAGCTGCTGATATGCTGTCAGCCAGACAATATATCCTGTAGTGTCCTGTAGTCTGTGTGAATTGCACTCCAGCTGCAAAGTTCATCCCTTTTCATCTGGATGGGTTTTTAACAATGATCTCTGCTATCCCCATTGCCCGGACAGAAATATCTATAAATGGCAAACTCCCTTCCTCTCCTTCCAAAACCCCGAGGTAGCAGAATGAATGCAGCACACATGGTGCTAAGTGTTTTAGAGCAAAAACATGCCTAATACATGCAAATACTGACTTTAACCATTATGAACAGACATGATTTATGTGCCTGTCAGCAAGACATCAATCATGACAACAGAGAGTCAGCAGCAATATCAACAACAGTAGCAGGAGTGGAGGGTCAGAGCCAAGATGGGATGGTCCTTCTCAGCTTCCCTGGGGGAAGAGAGAGAGATGGATGAAGTAGTAGGAATCTCCATACATTGTCTTTTATAGAAAGTGATGCTAAATTTTAAAACATCTCTCAAGCCCAGTTAATGGTTTCTTTGCTGGATATAAAAGAAAAAAGATAACATTTGGAAATGCCATCAGACAAGGGATCTGGACATAACAAAAAGAAGATGGGCTTTTACAAATATGACATCAAAAGTATTTAAAGAGATCTTCACAGAAGATATCTTGAACAATAGGATCTATGATTTACATTACAGTACATATGGGAAGTGCATTTAACTGTTAAACTATTCTTTACCACTGACACAGAAACTAGAGCCAAGAAAAAACTACATTAGAGCTATGCTTATGTAGATTGATTGTATAGCTCAGAGAACCTAATATCTGAGGTTATTCCTTGATAACCAATTTGAATTCCAATTAATCTAAAAAGTATAAGTTCATGCTAAGAAGAGAGGTGGGAACTTGCAGAATTTGAATTTTTTGGCCTTTTGCAGCTCACAGGAAAAGGCCAAGGAAGAGAGGATGTTGGCAGACATGAAAGTAAAAACAGTGATATCTTATTTAGATATCACAGGCTCCATTTGCAGTTGCCTGGGAGTGCTGGATAAAGATACTTAGATTTTACTGGTAAATTGTCAACCTTGAAAAAACTCTACCAAGGAAAAACAAAACCAACTTTGTGTGTATTAACATGAACTGGTTTGATGTATTTGCTTCCAGCTGGGACACACAGAAAAAGTCTCAAAGGATCACTTAAGATTCCCTAGCAATGGATTGTCTTTCTAATTTGACATCTAACATGAGACTTAAGGCAGAATCCCATTCTGAGACTGGGTGAAATACAGCAGACCAAATAATGAATAAACTTTTTGAAATGAATCTCAAAATTACTACTAACAAGAGTGATGGCACAATTCCAATCACTTTTTTTTCTCTCTCTCTCTCTTGCATGATATGGCAGATGTTGTTAAAAAAGAGCTTATTTTGTATTTCCTAAGACCACCATCTTAGAGTTATTGCAAAAGCTGCTGAAATTCTTCACTAGCATGACACTAGAAGCATCGTAAATGGGTGGTACCCTTTTGGGAGTGATATAAAAGAGACAAATATGAGGAGG
>JAVCKT010012857.1:0-13988 GCA_032273925.1 Rhynchotus rufescens
TCACGGTGTTTCTCAACTTGCCAAAGGGAAAGGAAACACAGGGCACTGCTACTGCTGAGAACAGCTACAGTCGGGCCTTGCCTTTGCTCGGCCTCCTGCGGCAGCGGGGAGAGGAGAGCAGGGAGGTCTCCTCCCTCGGGCACAACCCACTGCAAGAGGACGGCGGGCGGCCGCCCCGTCGGGCTCCGCGAGCAGGCCCCGAGGCAGCTTTTTTGCCAGGCTTCTGCAAGCCCCCACGTCAGCAGCGCCCCATTGCCGTGTCGGCTGCCTGCAGGAGGGATCGGGCACGAGGGGTGGCCAGGAGGACAGCCCGGCGCCGAGGACGGACGCAAGGCATGACAGTCACATTGCTGGGACACTAGCAGATCCAGAGGAACAAAGCGAGCTACAGTTTAACAGCAATACCTGACCTATAGAAAGAGAAATTCAAAGGCGCAAGGGCACAGCGAGAACAGGTTTTTTCCACTCAAAAATGCTCTTCGCTGTCAGGTTCACGCATCTTCGATGCAAGGCTGCCCCTCACGCGTCCAACTTCTCCTGGCAGGAAGGACTGGCTTCCCACAGGGCGACACGGGACCGAGCGCCTGCCCGGCGTCCCGCAGCGGGTCCCTAACACCCCTGTGCCCCTCTGCGGGCACGGGCAGGGCGCTGCCCCCCACCCCACCAAGGGCTTTCAGTAGCCCTGAAAATCGAGGAGCCCCGAAGGCTCCGCAAACCCAGCGTGCCAACAACGGGCACTTCTGCCCCTGCCACGCAGCACATCTCATCCGCGCGCCCAACCCACTCGCATCTCCTCAAAGGGGAGGGTTAGAAGCCCTGAAATGCATCTCAGGGGTTCGTGCCACCAGCGTGCAGGCCACGAGAGCTGCAACCACGGCCCAACACCTCCACCCCGAGCCGAGCACCTGAGCGCGCTGTTCTGCGGCTCTGCGCTGCAGCCCGATCCACAGCGAGAGCGCGGAGCTGACCGCGGGACACGCTCTGTCCTGCCTCCCTGCAGCCGTGCAAACGTTTTCTCCATTAACCAAAGGGGTCACAGAATTGCACAGAATCACAGAAGGTCAAGGTTGGAAGGTGCCTCTGGACATCATCTAGTCCAAGCCCTCCTGCTCAAGCAGGTCACCTGAAGCACATTGTCCCAGGACCCTGTTCCGATGCTTTAGAATAGGTCCAAGGATGGAGATTCCACAACCTTCCTGTGGACCTTGTCCCAGTGCTCCATCACCCTCACAGTGAGGAAGGATTTCCCCACATTCAGGCAGACCCTTCCTCTCTCTCAGTTTGTACCTGCTGTCAATAATCCTGTTGCTGAACGCCACTGAAAAGAGCTTGGCCCCATCCTCTTGACACCCTCCCTTCAGGTGCTTAAACACATGGATGAGATCCCCCTCAGACTTCTCCAGGCTGAACAGGCCCAGCTCCCTCCGCCTCTCCTCACAGGAGAGAAGCTCCAGCCCCTCATCTCGGGGACCCTTCGCGGGACTCTCTCCAGGAGCTCCATGTCTCTCTTGTACTGGGGAGCCCAACACTGCACACAGACCAGATGGGGTCTCATCTCCCTTGACATGCCAGGCAGTGCTCGTCCTACAGCACCCCAGGACACCGCTGGCCTACTTGACCACAAAGACTTGCTGCTGACTCATGGTCAGCTTGTCCACCAAGAGTCCCAGCTGCTCATCCACAGAGCTGCTTTCCCAGAGGAGACTTCCAGGCAGGACATGTCTGCGCTGGTAGGAAGGTAAAGAGTGAGGGGCAGGACATCCCATTCCACACGCAACATTTGAACCCGCGTGATCCCGCAGACATCCACTCCCCTTTACTGTCCTCACGCTGCTTGTCAAATCTGCTACACACCTTCTTTTTTCCCTTTCAAAGGAAAAGGATCTTGGTGCATCTTCCCAGGCCCACCCTTCCCTTTAACTACTGCAGCACAGCAGGTTATTTTCCATCCTCCTCACTCCAGCGATCCGCTGGCAGCAGCAGCGGCGGCAGCGGTGCAGCCTTCCTTCGGATTATTCCAACGGACAAGGCTGCAGCAGCAGGCTGGCCTATATCCCGCAGTCTCCAGTATAGCTCCCTGCTGCAATATTTAATTTGTGGCGTTACGTAAGGCCCGCTCTCCACGCTCCTTCGCTGCGATTATCACGGATTACCTCCGGTGCAGACTAATGCTTTACAGGTCGAGACGCTAGACAAGCGAGAGATCAGTACCAAACAGAGGAGCTAAGTTTATCTCTCAAGTATAACACAGGAGCGAGGCAGAAATAGGTAAGAGGAAAATTTACAAATGGCATTGAAAAAAAAGTGAGAAAAAGAGAAAAAAGAAAAAAGGGAGGAAAAAAGACAAAAAAAGGAAGTGATAAGTGCACTGTTAAGCTGCAGCTTCCTGCTCTTTTACAATTAGACTTCACTAGTGCTCAGTGCAAGCAGGACCTGCAGCCCGAGGAACAGAAGAGGGAGTTTCAGGCTGTCCAAGTGTCAATCTGCCAATAGCTCCTTTCAGCTGCGTACTCACTTCAAGACCCAACTGGTCGGGGCTACTCAGACCCCTTGATTAAGCATTTGCCCCCTGCTCCTCACACCTTGAGGCCTTTGAGGGCTCCTGAGAAATCAGTGGGAACACCTCCCGAGGGTTAGAAAAGCTCACAGGCTCATCAAATCTATTCTAAAGCAACAAAAAAAGGGGGGAAATGCCACAGGATTTCCCAGAACATGCTAGATAAGTGTTTAAAACATGTGCTTGAACATCCTGCAATGAAGGAGTCCATCCTGCTTTCCCCTCTGTGTAATCAGAGGGCTGGCCCTGCGGGACACGGGACACGGCCAGGATGCAGCTTCATCAACCCAACCTGCAGGCTGACCGCCAACCACGTTACCGAGAGGTCTGCAGACACACAGGCTGTTCCTGCTTTGGTTTTCCAGCCTCTTTCCTATGCTCGGATTTTCAGCAACAAAGGCAAAGGTTCATGAAACAAAGCAGCAGCACGTGGAGAATATAACAGGGGACAGAGCTACCATCCCCAGCTTGAGATGGCTCAAGTAGCCCACGGGAGCCAAGTCAGGCTCCAGGGCTGGAGGAGTTGAAGGCATTCAATCTTTTCCAAATGCTGTCAGAAAGCCAAAGGAGAAGAGGCCTTTCAAACATATCTATGAAAACCCCTGAAGCCACCATGAAGCATTCCAAGAATTTCCCCTTGCCATCTGCAAAAGCACAGCAGCAATTGTGCAAAGCTCAAAGAAAATTCCCTATTTTGGCAAAGCAGTGAATGTCTCCAGCAGTGTCTATGAGGGGGGGGAACTCGGGCTGGTGTCCTCGGTGCCGTGGGGACGGACGCTTTGCACATCCCATGTTCCCGGTGCCTTACACTGTCCCTTTGGCTACGGTGGGAGAGGCTACAGCGTTTACGCCAGCACAAAGGTTGGAGCAGGGGCAAGAGCGAAGCTGAGATCACATTTTTGCCCCCCCTAGAGTTGCATTTATCCTTCACATCCTGCTGCGGCAACTCATCACGAGTCAGAGCAGAAGTCAGTAGAAACATGAACCAAAATCTCTTGTCCTTCTCCATCTGCCACCGTCCAGGACACTTTGCACTGCTCAAAGCTCCTGACCTTCTCCAGTGGGCAAACAAGCCCTCCAGGAAGCTGCTTTTCCTCATTCCCACCACTAAGAAGAAAACAACTGATAAGTCAGTAAGAATAACCATATCCAAGCAGTTCACCCCACAGCTTCAAGGGATTTGGGGACATTCTCCCACAGCTCAGACCTACAGCTCAGCCCCAGATCCAGCTAGGTGTTGATCAAGGTCCAAATCCTGCTTTTTCTGGCATATTCCCTAGCTTGCTGTAGCCTGTTATCAAGGGTCTCCTGGGATGCATCTCGTATACAGAAAATTACAGCTAATATCCTTCACAACTACACTGTGCACAAATGCATCCAATCTCTTTCTGAGCTTCCTGGCTTCCTGCAGGGAGCTGCTCCATTTAATTGGGTGTTACTCGATATATGAATTATTCCTGCTTATTTTAAGACTACAACCTGACAATTTCCTCTTTGTTCTTGCTGTAAGTCACTGTTTCCCATCTTTTTCACAACATTAGCTATCTTTCATAGTGGCAACCATTATTTTTCCAGACTCAAAGCCCTTCACTTTCCAGATCCTTTTGTGGACGAGCGTTGTTGACCTGGTTAAACTGACAGCCCCTTTCTTTGCTGTGGTGCTGACCGCTCCTAAACCCTGGCATTAGGCTCCAGAGGGTTTGGGCAGAGGTTAGTGTGTGGTGCAGACCTAGCTAGCTCCTGTATGTTTAGCAGCAGGCAGAAAGCAAACGCATTCGGCCAGCCCCAAACCCACCCGTGCTCCGGGGGTGACACGATGCCTCCACACCATGTTCCTATCTGGATGCTGACCCCCAGGCACAGCAGCAGATTCTCTCTCTCCTCTCATAAACCACAGAGCAAGGGATAAAAATAAATACTTTCATATATTTCATATTATTTATATATATATATATATATAAAAATTCCTGAGTGTTTTGCAGCACAATACATGGTATTTAAAGCACCAGAAGTGACATTTCTGCCCTTCCCTTTCAAGCTTTTCCAAAGACAGCCTCACTCACACAGCCACAGTACTGATCCTCAAATATCCAGCATCCCTAGTTTCACATAACTAACTCCTGTATCTCACCATACTGCCCTAAACCAGACCCACAGGCTACACCCATCAAATATTCCAGCACAGCATCCTCATGGATCCCGGCCCGATCTGCAGAGACACGCGAGCCCACCAGGCACACACAACAGTTTCTACCATACGTCGCAACCAGCCTTCGAGAGCTACTGAAGTCTCCCAAAATATCCCAGCTGGCTCCACAAACTCAGCCTAAGCAGGACAGAAAATACCCGTGGGGGAGGAAAAGCAGCTCCCAGCCTCGCAGCAGGCACGAGGCAGCCACGAAGGGCTGCAGACACGAGCAACACACAGGCTAATGCACAAGCTGACAAAAATCCAAGGGGGGATATGAGCACAACACTGTAAACAGAAAAGGCTGGAATTATTCGAGAGCTTACAGTAATACAGGGGGCGATTACAAAAATCTGCTATCTTTGGAACAGATAAACAGCCGTTCACAAAGGGCCGAATCGAGCAGTGATGCATAGAAATATTTAAGCCATTTTTGCTGGTTTGCATGACATGGAAGGGCAGCACCTAAGTGAACCGAATTTACCAGGACTTGAACCTACTTTATAAATGCAGCTGCAAATAGCATTTCCAAATGTCGAAGAGGAGAGGGCTGCAGGGAGACATCCAGCAGAGTTTACTGTCCTGTCGCCGTAATGTTGTCTCATACATCAAGGGAATTAAGCGCTACACTAAGTGAGGAGAAAGATAAGGCAGCAACTCAGCCCTGCTCTCACTTTCCGTCACTAATCCCCTGAGCATTAGCAGGTGATACTAGGCAGCTTTGTGAAACACCTACCAGTTTTGCAGAAGCAGAACAGGACGACGAAGCAAGATCTCTCACGTAACCTCCTCGTGAGGATCTACATGCAACTGTCCCAGTCCACAGCTTGTGACCAAACAGTCTTTGCTCCACAGCAGACACAGGGAAACTCAGATCTCCTTCAACTGTCAATGAGCCTCTGATTTTCCAACTTGGTTTCAGTACTAGCTTCACTATTTCTTAGGACTAGAAAGGGGAATTAACGTTAGGACAATGGAATATACCCTCAAGCACAATTTGAACTAGCTAGTAGTCGGATTAAAACATGCTTTTGTAAATGTTTAAAGAAAAATACCTCAGGAGAAGGTAAAGACAGTTTTCATGCACCCCAAATATTCTTGCACTCATTACTCCCAGATTTAACCTGAATTATCAGTCCTATCATTTGTTGCCTCTCAAACACCTGGTGCTCAGTGGTCCTGGTCATCAGCCTTACACTTTCCATAGTCCTGATCTGTAAGTTACAGCACCAGATACAGCAGTGGCAGCAGATAGTGCCCGATCACTAATGAGTTATATAATGTTTGCTCCTCATCTATCTTGGCCTCATGGGAAAGGAGGAACATAGGAAGAGACCTCTCAATTTAGGAAGACATCAATGGATCAATGAAAATCCAAGGATCAATGGAAAAAACAGGATCATACTCAGGCCATGTGGGATGCCTCTATGACTGAGCAATAAATGATCAATAAACCCAATGCAGCAGCTGAAGAGCTTGAGGAATGCTCAGCAGTCAAACAAGTGCTCATGCTCTGAACCAGCCCTCTATCCTCTCCCGGGTGCACCAAGCCCCATCCAGAGGGACCTGCTGGTAGCTGCACGTTGCTGAGAAGCTGCTTCACCACCGAGACAGCGCTCACCAGCTGGACATGTCCCACAAGAAGCCAAACTGAACTTGCCTGTTTTCTCCTCAGAAGATGTGCCACTTGCCCTGGGGAGCCCGTGTTCCTGTGCACCCTGGTGGGGACCACCAAGGATGGAGGCTGCCACATCCCAGCTAGACCTTCCCTACAGCTGGGACAGGAGGCAGCGCCTGGGTAGCAAGTTTCTGTAAGGACACCTTCACGCCTTCCCAGGTCTTCTCCAGAAGGACGGGCCACATCAGGCACAAACCTGTTCTGCTGTCCTCACGGAGCAGGTTCCTCAAAATAGCCCCAGCTGGTTGTGGTAACTCACAAAAACTCTGATTTTGCAGCATAAGGATTCAGCGCCTGTTTGCAGAGCTCTCATGCCCTTGACCACAACCTCCTGCCTTGCCAGGCTTCTGCTTAACCCAGCTCAGCTCGGTGGCCCAGTTCACAGCCTGGCGTTACTGCGAGTTGGGTCAGCACAGGGGAGAGGCAGCGCAGGATGGAAGGAAGCAGCTGGGAGCAGCACCGCCGACAGCAGCACCGCTGCCAACTCCTCACACCCCCAACTGCAGGTCGAGCTTGCTCCCATTCAGAGAGCAGCACGTCCAAAGCTGACAGGAAGCCTCTGTGTTCAACACTTCACAGGTGACGGCAGCACCACTGACGGCTCCTGAAGCTGCGTCCCGCACGGCGCCTCGGCAGCAGCCCGCCTGCCCTCGGCTTCACGCGTGCCCTCCCGTAACCAACGCGCTGCACAACCTCGCGCTGCGGCGTTCAGGAAAGGGGAACGGCAAGGCACCGATGGAGGAAAATGCCCAGCCGTGAACTCATTTCTGCTGCGTATAAAGATCTTTTTCAAGCACCTACCTGGCTAAAGGACTCAGCTTTTCTCTATGGAGGAGGCAGGGCTCGTGCAAACGCCGGCCCTGCTGCACCCACAGGAGGTTCATGGCACCCGTGACCTGGCAGAGCCCACAGGCACAACAAGCATGCCCAGGTATTTGCCATCTCCTACTTCGTTTTGCTCCCATTAGTATGTGCACGCACTCTGCAACTGCGGGATCAAGAGTTCACAACACAGTATCATTAAATCTGGATATACTGCCGTAGAGCACAGTGTGTTTAAATAATTGGGGGAAATGACTAAGTGGCTCATGCACTAATCAACTTCTAGATGACCTTGTGGGACAGCTAATTATACAAAAAAAACACCAGATCACATTACTCAGGGACTAGGGGATGGTTCTACCGCCAGTCAAACTGCTTATGCTGGAGCTGCCACCTCTAAAGCATCACGTTAAGCACAAGCTGCCATCGCTGCCCCCGTCAGCCACCACCAGAAGGAACAGTCCCTCGGATAGAGAGGCCAAACGGTTAGGGCACTGCCTTCCAAAAAGGTGGTCAAACGCTGGTTTGAGCTTTGGATGTTCTGCTAACCGGGCAGTGTTAGCCCCGTGCCCGCAGGCCAGGGTGCTGCTCGGCGGGAGCGCGCGGCGAGCGCCCACACCAGGGCACCACTGCAGGGTGCTTGGGTGCAGCTCGGCTTCCCCAAGGGAAACAGCACCTCTGATGGATGCGTTGGCCCAACACAGCCTCCTCTGGGGGCCGTTGGGAGAGCTACGTTTCAGGAACACTTCCCTTGCACATGTGTAGCTGCTGCAGCTGAGACCACAGAGCAGCATTTCCTGGTGCCCCAAAGCCCTCTGCCTGGACCAGAAGATCAGTGTCCTCTTGCCTGCTACACGAGCACTGAACCTAAGTGGCCCCAAGCTGTAAACTCGTGCCATAAATGTCTTGCTGTGACCTTTCAGTCTCACCATCCCACACTGCTGTTCATAAAATGCCCTGGGTGTTTTAGAAGTTGCATTTTTGTTTTTAAGAAGAAACATGATAACGACCATGCCCAGATGTTTCCTGCACCTTTCCTCTTGTATCATGTCTGATTTCCAGCAGCCAACGTAAATTCTGAGGGGTTTTATTCTAGGGCAGAGGGGAGGGTCTGCTTTTTAGTATCTTATTTACTATTTTTGCTTCCAGGGACTTGCAAATTGCTTATTAGTGGAACAAAAACAAATAACAGTCTCAGAAGAGTTAGGAACATTGCAAGAATTCTGAAACGTGCTGTTTGCTCAGCACCTCTTCCATTCATTTCATAAAGGAGCACTAAAAACGACACCCTCAGGAGGAGCTGTCTAATGCTCACGTGGCTTTGACAGCTTTATGTAACACAGCCTTTCCCAACATACACTAATAAATACAACATCCCATTTTAGTCTGTTGGAGGGAGAAAAACAAAACAGGCAATACGCACCAAGAGAGAGAAAGGAGGTAAATTCAAGTTTCATTAATCAAGGGCTTGCATGTTACAGAGCTATCGAACCATGACCTGCAAGAAAGGCTCTGACAACACATTGTGAACTGGTGCTCAGCATCTCCTGCAGGTTCCCCCCTCCACTCCAGCCCACTCAGATTCTCCAAGAGAAGGTCACACACATCCTACTTTGCAGCAGAAGCATCTGAAGTTCATTTCTATCGGCTCCCTGTAAATGCAACTTAGCGTCGTGACCAGGGCTTTCAAAGCACTTGCTTAATGCTCCACAACCTGAAGACATTTGGAGCGCGCGGGATTGTTGCTCTGTGGCTCGGGGCAACCATCACCTGTTTTTAATTGCATAGGAAATAGCATCTACTGAAATTTCTGCACAATTAAGCAAGCACAGAAGAGCTGATTCACAAGAGACTTTTAAAAAGGATCCGGTTCCATGTTTGCAGGCTAGTTGGCACTCTACCTGACTGGTTGTTCCTCATGCGGATAGCTTTGGCTTTGGCCAGCTCCAGGGCCGTGACCCAGCGTTGCCTCTCCACTTCCGAGTTTGCCTTTAAGTGGTATGTCCTTCCCCCATTGGAAAGCACAATGTTACAAGAGTCCTCCGTATCGATATGAGCCGTTGACAGGTTGATGGTTCCGCGACACGTGTGGGCCATTTCAGCCTGTGTCCTGCACAGGAACAGAGGAAAAGGAAGCATAAATCCCTCTGGATTCACTCTGCCCCCAAACCTTCGCTTCTGCTCTGCAACACCCATTGCTCACTGCTGCAGCTACGTCTTCCTAGGTAGTAAAGGCCTGTAGTCACAGCCCCCGAAACGCAATGGGCACGTTATGAAAGCCAGCAAAGCTTCTCAAATAGCAAAATAAGGAATGGGCCAAATCTTTTAGATGGAGCTGCAACAGCTTGGTCCCTGGTGTCAGCTCCCTCAACCCTGCTGGGCTTCACCCACAGCACTCGTGCTGCCCCCAAAGTAAAATTACTCAACTGCACACTGCTGGCATCTCTCCTCTCATCTGCACTGCTGCTTTTCTCCCTCTCCCCACTATTCCACTCCCAGGATATAGCATTTAGTAGCTTTTTATACCCTCTCTTCTCAATCATTGCCTTTTTTAGCTAGCAGCTTGATTAGATCTTGCAAAAATCTCCATTTGTAAAGCAAATGAGTACAGCCTCATTCCTTTGGCGCAGCTAAGATACCTTGAGTACCAGCAGCATTGCTGCTTATTTCAGTAGGTTTATGTAGCTCCACGAAGGGAGCGGGATGTTTTCCTGGGGCTGAGCACCCAAGGGAATCACTCATCTCACCCTGGGCATGTTCAAGCTCAGTAGACCACGGAGCAGGGTCAGCACTGCTGCATGTAACTTAGCAAACAGTTAAAAAAGCAGCTACAAAGACAAGTCTTCTGCTTCATACAAACCTTTCTCGGTCGGGTTATTCATGGATCGGGCTCTTTGGTCAATCCAACCTGCAGCAGTCTTAACCCAAGGCTACCCCACCACTTAGCAGCATCCCAAGACTTGATGCTGTAAGAGGCCAAAATCAACCAATCCTCGACACAAAAACACAACAGGCCTCTCTGTCCCGTACTCCAGTTCTCCTAGTCCCAAACAGAAACAAGGGTGTCGACGCAGCAGATTTGAAGGGTGGTTGCTTTGAACCCTCCCTGATTACTGCAACTCCCCCTGTTCACAAAAGGGCATTTCTGACCTTGAATGGTCAGAATTGTCTTTGCTAACAATTTTCCTCTTTGCCTGCTCCTCGTTCTCGAGAGTGCCCAAGTGCCCTGGGCCCAGCGGGTCTCACGCTGACCACCGACGACAGCGGCTTCGGTGCCTGTTGGAAGCTGCTGTGGCGCCCAAAGTGCACAGGGTTTGTCTTGTCAGAGCAGGAAAGCGAGGGCACAGCCACATGCCAACTGACAGTCACTTCTTAGGACATCATTTAGCACGCAAAAAAAAAATATATATATATATAAATATATATATAGCGCCTCTGGAACTCGCTATTTAAAAAAGGGGTGCGCTTGTTCATAGACGTGTGTGTATATATACACACACATACATACACAAATACATACACACCCTTTTTATAAATGGAAAGCTCCAGAGACTAGATTTTTAAAGGCACTTGAGCAACCCAAGCTTATATTTGTTCTGTGTTACACTGCATGTTGCAGAATAGGGTCTTTCTTGGCTTGTATTTACTACAGATGTCATTATTAAAATATTTTTATATATCAAATTATATATATATAGTTTTATATATATAAATATGTATGTATATGTATAAAGCAGGACAGACACTGTTAACATGTCAAAATTCAGTTACTCCTCATTTTCTCCCTTTCCTTTTTCTTCTTTCTACTGCCAGCCATCACTCCTTACAGCAGTTTTATCTTGTCCAGCATGTTCAACAGTTTCACCTGCCTAATAAGTAGTCCTAGTCCTAGAAGAGCTTTTAAATCTAGTTTAAACCCCTACATCACCCAAAGCCTCCATGATTACGCTGAGTGAAAGAGAAAGGGGGGATGAGAACACCACCATTGCAGGCAGCGGCAGTCTCTTGTCCAAGCCATTCCCAAGGTCCCCTCTCCAGGACCTTTTTCCTAACACACTGGGATTAGAGAGAGTTCAGACACTGGCTGGAACAATTTTGCTGGCATTTCAGCAAAATACATTGCTGAACGGTTGCTCACTGAGCTGAAGAACCACAGGAATTTGCTGAAAATTCTTTCACTTACTACTGGCTCCTTCATTCTCCCCCCAGCCCAGTCCTCACTAAGGAATGTGCCTGTGACAGAAGTTTGACATTCTTCAGTTCTTGTGGAGAGAGGCCTTAGATCATGGCATGATCCAACAGCACATTAGCAACAGTTTCGGAGATGCAACAAGAGGCTACCACAAAGTGTCACGGGATTTCCAAAGGAGTCACTGCTCTTGGAAGAGGCCGATTCACGTCCTACCTGCACATCACCCAGCAAACTTCAGACCCCTGCACATAAGAACAGGTGAGACAACAACACAAACCACTAAGTTTGGTGGCAGGAGAGGTGAAAACCGCCAGACGAGCTCATTCTTCAAGCCGGGCACCAGGTTACCTAGCCTTACTTCAAGTCTCCCAGGGCTTTGCGTCCACTACTCTAAGCATTTTTCTCCCCTTTCCTCACTGCTTTGCCCTAGATGTGCTTTGCAGCATTCTGCTCCTAAACTATGGCACTCTTAGGCACAGTTCTCCCACAAGGTAACAGCTCTTCTCCTGGGTTTAAGTTGCCCCAGCTGGGCAGATGTCTTTGCTGATCCTTCCAGGGCAATGCCAAGCATCTTCCTCTAAGTTCCTGATTACTCTGTACACTGGGCATCTTTCCCGATCACTAGGACACACACCTGTACTCTTTTTCTACCACTAATAAGCTCCCCTCCATCTCAAGAGCAGCCTTTTCCAAAGAGCCATCCG
Organism: Rhynchotus rufescens; assembly: GCA_032273925.1. Classification (NCBI taxonomy): domain Eukaryota; kingdom Metazoa; phylum Chordata; class Aves; order Tinamiformes; family Tinamidae; genus Rhynchotus; species Rhynchotus rufescens. The sequence goes on from JAVCKT010012857.1 coordinate 12,142, forward strand.
TCGTGCTGCTGCAGAGCTCCTCCCCACCTCTCAACTCTCACCGTAAGCTGCTTTTTCCTCAGTTCACCAGTGTGACAACTCACCAAGATAACCGAAGTCCAAAAGGAACAGTTAGTTGGCCACAACTTAAGTTTTTCACAACTTTTCAGACATTTCTTATCTGCTCAGCTGACTCTGCTCTGGAGAACAGGCTGAACCGAGCGCCCCCTCCAAGCTCTGTGTGTGGACCATCCAGGGACCATGCAAAAAGCAAAGCTCTTGGGACCTCTTAGCTACTCACAGGTCAGCTCTGGCAATGGCAGCACACACCCTGCAGCTGCATTTGTTTGCAGAAGGGGCGAATTTTGCTCCAAATGAAAGCAAGCACTGGTTTGTTCGGTTTTGGGGGATTATTTCTTCCTTCATCTCAGAAGTCATCCTCCTTGTGATTCAACACACCCTGACATTGTCTCCTTTCACTTTGAGAAACGTACTAAAATGTTTTCCTCGCATACAGAAAACAAAGGCCTCCAAGTGACTGAGATAAGCTGATCTAAACCACGTAGAACAGCCCTGCTCTTCCACCCAAGGAAACTGTTTCTGTACCAGGTATTGTTCTTTAAACTAACGCTGAGAGAAAAGTCGCATGGGAAAAATCAATGCTATCAATCACCACCCACAAGGCAAGCACCTGACCCAGCTCCGAGCCAACAACCAAGCAATTTTCTCTGTCCGCATGCAGGAGAAGAAAAAAAAAGAGGTGCCCTTGAGAAGCACTTGCCTTTCAATGAATCTGCTTATTCATTGCTAGCAGCTCAACTATTGCATAACGTGATCCAGGCAGATTTTGTGGTTCTTGACTTTCTGCAATAATCTGAGTGCTGCCCATATGGGAGGGCACGTGGGCAGGCCGCAAAAGCAGAACCGAGGTTAAAGGTGGCCATGGGCCACGCGATGGGGGGGTGCTGCTGAGGAGCTGCGGTCTGGGGCTGCTCCCTCGTACAAAGCTAATTATGGGGCTTGTCTTCAGAGGGTCACAGTGATGGCTGTGCAAGGTACACAGGCATATGCAGAGGATGAGTTATATATATATATTTATATATATAAAGTGTCTATGCATACACACAGCGAAAGAGGCTACGCAACCAAGTCAACTGGAGTGACCACCAAGGAAATCACAGTGGGAGCCCTGGTTCCCCGTTCATCTCCCCTCATGCTCCAGACCCGCTCCTCTAGGTTCAGCCCAGCACGGCACTGGGGCACTGAGAAGACCCCATCTCCGGGGGGCAGGACGTGGCTCCCTCCACCCAGAGCGACCGCAGGGGCTGTCACGCGCGTCTCACGCAGACCTTGCGGCAAGGCAGGCGGCGCTGGAGCAGCTCAGACCCAGCCCAGCTACCTCGCAAAGCAGAACTACCTCTTACAGTGGCAGTTAGCCAGGCCAGGGGATACTCGGGGAGACACATAAAAGATTGTTCTCCCTCCCCCAACACTAACAATATTCTAGCTATTAAGTGCTACATGAGCGGGAAGAGCACTGATGTATAAGGACACGGAAGGAGCCTGGTGTCTCCACGGCTAAGAGACGTGCCGCTCCACAGGGCTACACGACGCACATGAAGCTGCATAGAAGGTGCTGCTCGCTCCAGCCACCAATTGTCCCCTGAAGCAAGGGCAGCACGAGAGCAGGCCCACGTGCGCCTGCTTCGCCTCCTCTGGAGGAACGGGGCCGCGCACCAAGCCAGTGACCGTCCCCCTCTACACAGCCCTGGTGAGGCCACATCTGGAGACTGTGTCCAGCTCTGGGATCAAGAGGGATGTGGAGCTGCTGGACAGAGTCCAGCGCAGGGGCTACGAGGATGATCAGG
>JAVCKT010012861.1:0-15291 GCA_032273925.1 Rhynchotus rufescens
TGATCTCTTACCCAAACAGCTGTGCTTTAGACAAAAAAAAAACAATATTAGGCAAATTCCCTTTTTCTAGACCATTTAAAAACAATCATCCAACTCACTTAAAAAACTGCTTGGAATTTTTACTTTGGAATTAGCATCACTTCTTCACAGATGTAAGGAAGGTCTGCAATACTCTATTTGAGCAGAATCCGCACAATGAAGTGTGGATATAACACAGAGTTAGGGTTACATTTTGCAGCATGCAATGGAGCTACTTTTTCAATAATAGAGTTGATTCCAGTAATCCGCTCTTAATCTAATTAAGACAGTGGAGCAGAATCCTGCTTACACCTCCCAAAGCAGCAAGACTGCCACTGTGGTCAGGAAATACACCTGAGACCCGTCAATAAGCCAGCACTCCCTCCCCAAAGAGGAAGATGCCAGAGAAGAAATGTCCATTTTCAAACTTGTTTCCTCATCATTTTCACTTGGCAGCAAACATCGCACTGCATCAAATGCTGTAAGCCTTGAAAGTTCTTGGAGGAGGATGAGAAATCTCGCAGTTTACTGTGAAAGGTAAGCAACTGACATGAGCTTTAGTTAGCAAAAGCAAAGTTTAGACCCGTACCAGAATACCCAGGAGAATAAAAGAGTGAGTATTGGTTCACAGATGTCGCTTGGACCCATGTACATCATGACTTCTGAATGCTGCACCTCCATCCCCCAATACTAAGTCAAAGTTTCCTCCAACTTCCACAAGAGCCACAGAGATATCTATTTCTTTCCCACTTGAAATGAATTTTCCTAATGTCCTTCTTGATGAAGACAAGCTTAACACCTATAAAGAGCAAAGTCATACCTCAAAGCTGCCACACAAACACCTCTGTGCAACTCAAAAAATCAAGTGCCCCTTTCCCCAAAGCCCTTTCCCACCAGCACCTGCAGGGCTCAGCACAGAGGCTTTCATGTTTAGATTGATAACAGTTAGGGTAGGACAACCGTGTTGTGAACCTTTTGAAATACAAATGCCAAATGGGCAAAACAATTTAGCACCTGATGGTTATTAAGACTTTTTACACATACTGTATTATTTGCTCACTACAAGTTGAGGTACTTTCTATCACACATTTTGCTTTCATGCACAAGTCAAGATATCAAAATCTTTTTCTCTACAGAAACAGCATTGTTAACAGCAGCACTGGCATTATCAAAAGTATTAAACACTGATTTCCAGAAAAACATTTCCAAGGTAAACATGTTCAAATCCAAGTGTCTTTTTCTTTTGGGAATATTTATTCGTAAAGATCATTCTCACTGTCCCATAAAGCCAAAAATCTACAGAACAATCCTTTTCTTATTTGTCGTACTTCTACGTAAACAATTTGATAAAATACATATAAAAAAGAGTCTCCATTCATTTTTAGATTAGCTAAGCGACTACAGCAGAACTTGCTGGAGAATATACAAGTTTATACCTCTTTGCCATGGGCAGAAACATAATCAATAATGAAAATAAAATGACTCCTACTTATTACAAAAAAACCCTTATGCATTAAAGTTTCACAATCTTCACTCATAAATACGTTAAGTATTTTAAAAGGTAGTTACTGTGCATTAAATTTGTGCATAGGTGCTGAAATCTTTACTTGTGTCTTTCTAGAAAGGTTTGCATGACAGCAGCATGACAGATTTTTAACACTGACACAGTAACAATCTAAGCAGAACATAGGCAATATTGTTGCTTGATTTCTTTGTATCAAATGGAGCATAAGCGCAGTAGTTAAACATTTATTTCCTAAACACTTTCAAAACACATTAAAAAAAAGAAAATCAGTTCAGTCTGCAAGTTGATTCAGATACACTACAAGCAAAAACTTGGTATTAGAAATCAAATCTATTTATGAGATACAAGAGTTTTATTAGAAGAAAAATCAGATATTTAGTTGTTTTAGATGTTGCAGATGTATTTCATCTATATGAACTCGATGCTGGCTAAGAGATAGGAGAAACACAGAGTAAGTCTGTATGTAATAAGGTCTCAGGAAGAACAGTTCCACGGGATAAGCGCTGCACCAGAGTTCTGCCATTTCTTTATGGGACAGTCCCACTCACTTCAGCTAGGATAGGACCAGGGGGTCTCAGTAGAAACCCTGATACACAGTGACTGAGCCTAACAAAAAAGGGGGGAATCTTTGTGTAGCTTTTCTCTTTCTGGATACCTAAATCTTCTGAGGCCATATGCTTGACAAATTCTGCAGATGAATCACATCAAACCAAACCAAAGCAAACCACAGTCACCACCAGCAGCATATAGACAGCAGTGGTATTTTAAATGATCAGATACTGGAAATTTTTAACAAGTTCTTCTCCCCTACTGCTTGTTAGACTAGGAACTACACATATGACTAAGATGTGAGGAAATCACTAGATTGTTCATCTGGTCATATGGTATCTCTTAGCTCACTGACAGGTTCTGGACATTGTTCTTACAGGCAAGACACAGAGCCCTTCAAACAGCCAGTCACCCTTTACTGATGCTTCCACAGTCAGAAATGGATACACTCTCAGTCTGCCTCCTGCGTTGGCTCTATCCACACTATGCTGACAGGGCATCGGATTAGAAGGCTATTTATTTTTTTTCCCCTAGTGTTTACTTCATCTGTGTTAAAGAAGGATAGTTTAGTCAAGGCTATGGGTGAAAAATGAAGCACCACAGCCTCATATCTCATGCTTAATTACATAAATAAATATTCCAACCATCTTTCTTTGATGAAATTAAACAAACAGTGTCAATTAGGATAGACCTGTTTGCTCATGAAATAAATCAGTTCCATACTTACTTTTCTTCATGATAAAGAAATTTATCTTTTATGATAAAGTTTCTATCTTTAAGAGAGGAAAGATTTTATATCTATAAAACCCTTGGGAAAGATAGGTGAAGGATGTAAGCATACACAGCCGCCACTGAAAAGACTGATCCAGACCCAACTTTTAAGGTACTAATATTTTTATGAATCACTTCCTACTATATAGCATCCATTAGGATTAAAGAAATAACAAAAACTCCAGACCTAGGCACTTGAGAGGGTTTTGCATTATGGTTCCTTATGCACTAAGCATCCTATACGGTGCCTCGAGGAAGCTTCTGGTCACCAAAGCACGCAAACATCTCAATCACCGTGCCCTAAGTATGGAATTCACCCTGTTTAATTATCCCAATGTACTCTGCAAGCAGCAAGCGCTTTCTCAAAGCACTGGTCAGCCCATTCGGTTAATCTGCGGGCTCCTCAAAGTCAGACTGTAGCAAGCTTTAGTCCATTAGTATGACAGGTAGTGCTCTTACTAACAACTGCTTTTTACTCCCTCTGACAAATGTGCTCCGTGCCACGGCTGACGTTTGTGTAGTAATCAGGACTGATGGATAGGGACGCCGCCGCTGCCGAAAGTGCCCCCCGTTTTAATGCGAGCGATTTGTCAAACGTGCCGCTATCGCGCGGCTGTCAGGCAGTGCCAGGAAAGCACTCTGTCATCTTTCCACCAACCAAGGTCACTTTGGCAGGGATAGGAGGGTTCTCCAAAGAAATTTTCATCTTTGCTGGTGATATGAGTGGCCTAGTTTTTTACTGCATTTATTTTCTTTTAAGCAGTCATGAAAAGTTCTCGCAAGATTTCCTTGTTAGCAAATACTAAACTAAAACGCAAAAATCAAGGAACACCAAAACAACGATAACTATGTCGGCACAACCAGCTAACACCCATTTGTTATACATCTCAAAGGAAAAAATATTGCAAAGCATTTCTGAACAGTAGCTAAGAGCTTCACGTCCCCTAAGTAGAGCATTTCAGGCACTTCTGATTAAGTCACACCATGTATACTTTCCTCACCAAACCTCCTGAAAAATCATAAATATTGTCTTCAAATCAAATCATTGCTATTATTTTCTTTTGCTTTATGCTATTTAACACTGCAAGCAGTAAGAAACAGGGCATGATTAACACTATAAACTATTCTGGAAGGATTTTAGTGGAAGACTTGCAAACAAATCTCTGCTCTGACCCCAGACATTCATATTAATTTCAACAATTATAAATAGGGAGTTTCAGAAATGCAGACCTAGTATAAAAACCTTTTCAGCTTGTCAGCCTTTTCCAAGAAAAACTTAAATTAAGAATTATTTACCAATCCAGGATCTTTTTTTCCATCAGAAAGGCCTAAATTACAAGGAACTTACAGAACAGAACAATCATAAAAGGCTACAAAACGGGACTGTGCATCATCATGAAATTCGGGGTAATTAAACTGAAGTCCTTAAAAACATTAAAAGAAAACTCTTGGAAATGGAAATACAGAAAAAGTAGAACTTCTATGCTCTACAACATAAACACACATGAAGGGAATTGTTTTTAAAGTAATAGTAATGTATGAGCATATATAGAAAGCTCTTTTTCAGTACAGCAACCTCTAATCCTTCAGAAGGGATTTTTAAAGCACTCTGTCCACTTGCTTGCACCAATGCCCAAAATCTAAACACACCCATGGGAGGCAGATGTGTGCGCGTTTTACAAAATTAGTTACCTATCTTCTGTCTTTTGCAGTAAAGCCTCATTTTCAATAGTGAAGGAATTAGTTGCTGTTGCACCTTAAAACAATGTGTGAGAGAACAGTTATACTAAGTAAATTTCTGAAAAAAGCTACAGGACAGAAAATATGCCTTTTCCAAATCAACCCAGTAGCCACAAGGAAAGTCACATTATTCATACCACTTACTGAAGCAAAATGCAGGGTTCACAACAAAGGGCTTGGCCAATAATTTTGCTCCAAGTCTGTAATGGAGGACACAAATCACCATGCAAAGGCATTCAATGCCATCCCAAATCTGAGTGCTCACTGGCCAAGAAGAAAGCCTGTAAGAAAATGTCACTGACATTAAAAAGAACACAGGTACGTAGGCAAGAAGCAGCTCTGACACGAGCAAGTGAGATTAATCAAACCCTTCAAATCTTCCGCCAACTACCCACACCTGTTTGATGTGGGCAGCTCAGCATGAGTTACTCTAGCAGCTGCATCCACTATAATCCTACTAAGTACCATTGGCAATAATTTGTTACAATGCTTCAAAGCAAAAATAAAAGTTATTTTGTTCACAAACGTATCCATGCTACACCTCTTTCTGCTACACTACCCCAATGTCTCAGATGAATTGACAACAGCAGACTGATTTTTAAAGATCCACCTTGCACAAGGATGACTGTCTCATGTAAAAATGTGTTAAAAATTCCAAGGCAGTTGACTAATCTCTCTTTACCTTTTCTTTTGCCCATTTCTTTATTAACAGTTTGGAAGAGGCAGTGATCTCAGCTTCTTGCGAAAAAAGCCAGTCTCGCCATCTGTGCCAAGCTGTGCCTTGGCATTTCCAGCAGCATAGAAAGTACCTCATGCAGAACTAGAGTTGTCAAAAACATCACTGCCTCGGTCAGGTTCCTGAGAAACTTTGAGAAAATGTTATAACAACCTCATGAGAAAAGAGTTAAGGGAATAGAGTGTCTTGCAATGGAAGAACTTCCTTCGTTTTTTCCTTTGAGAGCTTCAATGCCTCAGTATTAGACCAAAAAGGATTTTTTTCCTCCTAACAAAACAGCCAACGGACAAATCTCTAAAAACAACCCCTTGTGTATGTACTTTTGGTAACTTGCCACACGGCATCAGAAACTCGGGACAGTGCAGACTCCAGCACCCTTCCCCGTAGGGGTTGAGGAGAGCTCTGGGCAAGTCCTCCCAGGGCTGCTGCAGAAGCCAAGGCAGCGACGGGCAGGAGGAGCTGCTGCTCTGTACACCCCGACTTCTCAAGTGGGGATCAGCAGACAGCACAAGTAAGAAAGCAACTGAACTTGAATGCAAAGCCTGAGCAATAGCACAAGCTAAAAGGAATGGAAACAGAAACCGTAGCTGGGGAGACTGGGCAAGTCTCACAGCAGCAGAGATAGATTCTGCATGCAGTGACCTTATTATAATAATGCAATAATGTATATACACCTCGTGATTTACATTACACACACATAAAAACCCTTGTACAGAATGGCCACTATGATAAAAAGAAACATTTTGAGGACATCAACTAAACCATGGCAGTTTTTCCTAGTTGAATTTTGCCAGATCATTCCTCATCCGAAAATAGAGATATCAGCACCCCCCTAACACACACAGATGCCTCAGCACATTACATTGGCACAACTTAATATAAACATACATGTTTACATATACATAACACACACACACACACACACACACAGATAGGATTTCTTGAGACGGTGAAGACTTGGAAGAGGGTCTGAATAGCAGCTATGTGAGTCTAAACAAGCAAGGATTAGAACTTCTGCTTGAAAAAACTCCTAAAATACTTGAAGATTCATTGTAGCATACAGTGTCAATCAGCAAAATTAATACAGAATCCTACTGAGAAGTCCTAAAAAATATGACATGTGGGAACTTTAAAAATACTATCATGCAAACAAAAATTATCAAAATGAGTAATTCCTAATTATCCCCACATTGATAAATTATTCCTTATCAATTACAATATTCATAGTTTCATATTCTTATACTATTCCCTATATGAGAATTGATAAATTGAACCTGTGTATACCTCAGTTTTCTCAGCAACATGCTTCATAGAGCCTACTAAATACTTGAAGAAGGTTTAGAAATCATCAGACTCAAATCTATTTGAAGATCTTCAATCTGAAGCAACAAAAAATATTTTCTGAAGGATTTTAAAACAGCACTATCAAACCAAAAACTTCTTTTGTAGAAGATGAAGAGACAAGGCACACTTGCATCTCAGCTCTGCCTCTGTTTTAGAAGCAACTAGAAAAATATTCAGACAGAACAGTTACTCAGACCGCTAAATAATGGTAAAATGATAATTACACTGGAGATTCATCTTAATAAATGAGATGCGAAAGGGTCCTTCATTACCCACCTGTGTGCATGTAGAATTTAATTAGTTATCACCTATAAATGCTAATACCAGAGCTGCCAATCAATCTACTACATGGTAATGGCTGCAACTTCCCCAAACAACATAAGTAAACGCCAAACAAAAACTCTTTGGACAGAAAACAGTTAAACCAATGGCAATGCAGAGAAGGAAATCCTCAGAGAGCTTAAAGAAAGAGATGTTTTCATCTCATTACATCTACCTTCGTAATTATAACAAACTCATCAGCCTCTAGATGAATACCACATATAATCATTTTCCTGAATATTTTCCAAAGCAGGAAACCTAACAAGGTATAAATGCTACAGACTAATTTAGGCTATTTGCAGTTCTCATCTCATCTTGAAGTGAAATAACAAGAAAATAAGTATACGTGAGCTAAAAATAACCAGACGAAGACTTTTACTTATTTATTTTGTGCATACCTTGCTCAGAGGCAGGTAGGTAGCAGATTTCTTCTTTTCAAAGGACGGTAAGTTTAAAGCATATTTAGACTGTGCTCTTTAAATAACAATCAAAAAACCCAAATAACTAAGAGCTGACATGCTTCTACTTTATCTAAATGATGGTTGCTTTCACTGTTGTTTTTAAACAATACTGATTAAAAAAAAGATCAATTTCACTTGCAATAATACAAAAACAAAAAACTAGAGAACTACATAAAGTTGAACAAAATCAATCACATATGAAGTACAGTAATAATAATAAAGAAAATCCTGACCCACCCAGCAAAAGTGGAGCTCTGCCAGAAACGCATTTGTTGGCATGGCTCTGTGCCCACTAATTAGAGGCTGAACCATTTGGGGAAAGTTACTCTCTGTCCTCAGGAATTGCTACAGAGCTGTCCAAATCCACCTACCTCTCCATAAGCGAAATTGCCTTGTTCTACATGCTGGCAGAGAACGGGATCAGGCAACAGGGTCCAAGGCAAAGCAGGAGGATTACAGACGAACTGGGGGAGAAGGGTGGGTGTTCGTACACATGCACAACACCTGCTTTGTATTCCCCCCAGGAAGGCAGGATTTTTCTCCATTAACTGCCTGTGCTGGAGAGTGCAGGGCTGCCAAATTTTTCTCCTGCCATAGCGCTGCGTTTCACAGCTCTGGTGCGCGCCCTGCAGCAGCAAGTCACAGTCTGTCCCCTCAAAACAACCCTACGCTCATTGGCATCGCTGCAAAAGGAAACCAGCCAGCAAATATCTCGCACCCGACACAAATTTGTTGGTGAAACTTTGACCTTCAAAATCCCTTTTCTTGCCCTTCTACCTGCAGTATCAATGTGCAAACTAAAGAGTGTCCAAGTGCAAGAGTTATTGCGAGGGGCTGTCTCAGCAACGCTACACCTCTGCAAAGCACTGCTCCCTGCTTCGCAGCCCCAACGGGCCCCAAAGGGGGTTGCCCTACTGAGCAAGAGCCACGGTGTACAACTCCCTTCTGCATCCCCTAACAGTCTGAAACTCACTGCTACAGCAAGTGGCACCTACACCAAGGATTTCCCACCCCGTTCTGAAGCCTACAGCATTTATTTGTTCCTGAGAGTCAATCATAGCAGGTGACTGCGCAGATTCTGCAGGACTTTGGCCTGATAAGAGGATGAGTTTTGACGTGTGATGCTGAGATCTCTTTCAACATTTAATAAGCATAATGCAGCTCCTTCAGATGTGTCATAATAAACGCTATGCTCAAAAAGAATATTGTCTACTGCTTCCTTTTTACACTTTGCAACTTTCCTAAAGTTAAATTTCACATATTATCAAAGAAATATTAGAGATTGCACTCCAAATCATAATGATCTATGGTCAGAGTGAATGCATATGCAAGGTGGCAGTTAGAAACTGCCATAGTCATTCATTGACAAAATAATTGATAAAAAAAGTACTTATTCACTTGCAAAAAGCACATTTACAAGCATGAAACCCAAAACAGAGTTTTGAAAAATAGCTACTATAACTGTAGGTTTAAGTTTAAAAAATTAGAGACTGAATTATATTTTCAAAAGTAAAGCACTAACCAAGTAGGTATCTCACTGTCTTTCCTCTCAGTATCCTTTCCTCTCGGCTTTTTAATGCTTGACAAGGACATAGAGACCACAGGACTCCAAAACAGCAAGGAAGCAGCAGAGTCTGTACAAAATCCCAAGTGCTGACTCACACCACAGCACAGAAAGCAATGTAGCATCTGAAAAATCTTTGCTACCCTTAGCAAAAAGTAAAACTTGCATTTGATTAAAGAGCAGACAAAGAGGGAACCAGGTTTTTGAGCAATAGCACTAACTGCCAAGTGCTTTGGGGTAGTTCTCCTGGCCTGCCTGCTCCTGCCGATGCTGCGCCTGGGGACACGTGTGCCAAGGGTCCCGCTGACCCTGTGCGTCGGCCACCGCTGCTCCTCGGCCTCCGCGGGCCCCTTGCTCAGCATCTTGCTCCTGCCCAGACCCCGCCTGCTCCCCGCCTCCAACCCGCAGCAGCTCTTTACCCAAACTAATCAAGAAAAGCAGACTAATAACTTGCCTATTCACACATAATTTGTTAGCCTTATTTACCCAGGCTGGCAAAATTTAGAACGTTATCCCTTCCAGCCTTTTTAATTACCAAAATCCTAGTTGCTTTAAAATACCACAGTCTCCCTCGAGTATTCAGCAGAGCTGAAGATCACCATGGCAATAAGAAAATAGTGCCAGTGGTATCTTGGCACTGACTGTGTACAGATCTCAGGAGACAGAGGATAGGAGAAAATTAGGCTCATGTAAAAGCAAGAAGTCAGTGCTCTCTGATGATTTTTATACAGCTTTTCTTCTCACTAATCTGATGTTAAAAAAGTTGAAAAAAAAAGCTTGGAAGCACATAGCCTTTCCTAAACAGACAAATAAAATAGCTAATGAACTGTTTTGGGGTGATATCCCTTTCACTTGCACAGAACAACACCCAGAGCACACACAACCTTAGAAGTGGTTAGTGGAGGAAAGGGCTGTCACGAAGGGAAAGAAAAAAACACACAACCAAATCTGAGTTTGGAAAAAATTCAGTGTTTAGCTGTCTCCTAGCTCTGCTACCCTTAGGTCACATGTGATTCCTTTCTCCACAACCACAAAAGGGAGTTAGTATTTCTATCACTCCGCAAAAACTTTGTCAAGGGCTAGCAGTAACGAGCATCACATCAGGACCCCAATACCCCCCACAGCCCCACAAAGCCCCCACACTTGGCTGCGACACAAAGCGAACGGCCACGTTCGCTGCCGTTCGCTGCGGCGCCCAGCACCAACTTCCTCAGCAGCCCCTCTCTAACAGGCTGGGCTAGCGGGGAAGCACCTCCTGAAGGCCACGCACCAAACACGACAGGGACAGCGTGGGCCAGAAGAAATTACTAGTAAGCCACCGAGGCCAACATATAAACTAGGAACACATGCCCATCAAAATCCCTAACATGTATATCCCACAGTCAACAAGGTCAGTATTTCTGATATTTGGGAAATTCTGATTTTTATATTTTAAAAGAAGTAAATACTCCATATATGAGTTTTATAGTACCTAAGTCCAGCTTTTTTCCTTGCAACTTTGATCAGGAAGAATGAGCTACAGAGATATCTCACTCTGGGAAGAAAATAACACATGTACAAATGAGTTATCCAATCTCTTTTCTCCAAGGCCCAACATTACCAGTGACACAAGATGAAGATGCAAGTGTTTCTCAACATGCAACCAAGCATCCATGTGTAAAAACTGTACAGGCCCGCAAGTCTAGAATAGGGAATACGTAAAATAAATTAATTAGTATTTATGCTCTGCAACTCAACTACTAACATCAAGATGTGTCTCTTGTTTTTTCTTGTTCTATCATCAAACATGAAAGTATTAATAACTGTACACAAAAAGTATCCACTAGTCTCACGACCATCACTCCTGGTGCTTTACATCCTTGTAGACCTTTCCTCTGCTACCAAATTTCTTTTTAGCTCTTATTACTGCTGGCCTGCAAGCTTCTAGTTACTCAGAATAAAAGAAAGAGCTGCCTTTATAGGCAACACCAAGGTGAAATGAACATTTTCACTGATCAAGAAGAAAAACAGCCATGAAGTCTCCAATCCTCACAAGTATTTTCTGATTTCTTAAAAAGAGGAAATTTATTACATTCCCCTGCACTTGTATAACTTGTTCTGTATAAGCATCTGGCTTGAGGAATAATCCTACTGTCTTTATTTAAAAGGAAAAGTATTAGCTCAAAATATTTCATGAGTCATACTAATCCCAGCTCAGTGTGATATGCATATCAGATAGAGTTCATCTGAAAAGTAACACTGACAATTCCCTCTCAGGTTATCTAGCAATAACTGTTTGAAATATTCCCTATTTTGATCCCTCTAAAATCAGAAGCAAATTGCCTCTGGCATTTGGAATTTAGCTGTCAAAGAAGCCGCCACACAATGCTGAAAAAATTACACCAGAAGCTCAAAGTCACAGACGAGCCTCATAGTCTACAGGAGTAGAACCTTTACACCAGAGAGCATTTTTTACTCAAGTAATAACTATTAAGGCTTTGCATTTTTTTTTTCTACTATCTACTTTAAAACCATGAGCCCTCTATTAGGAAGCGCTATTTTTAGAGGTCATTTTTCCAGATCAAAATAAGCAACTAATATCGATGGGCAAAAGTTCCTCCCCTACCAGTTAAATGCTTCCTTTTGTTTGTTTGCTTTACGTTTTGCCTTGCAATTTTGTGATAAGCAAAGGAAGAAGGTGCTTTTGTGTTTTTTGGAAACTCATTAGAATATTACAGCATCAATGTAATTAAATAATTAAAAAATATAATGATCTTGACTGAAGAAGTATTTCAATATACCTCTTGGCATAACGAGAGCAATTGAAAACCCTTCTAGACAGCAGCTTACTTGGCACTTGCTTATTTATCAACTTTTTCATTTCTCTTCTCTTAACAAGACGCAAGTAATGAAGGAAATCTCGAGGTTTTCATTTTGTTTTTATTTTTTTTTTCTCTGTGAGTGCTTGACTGAGCTATCTCGGCAAAAGGAAAAAAACCCTCTCATTGAATAATAAAGGACTCAGTGTTACACATATTAAAGGAGATGAATTACATTAACCCCTACCCTTCCCCATTGTACCCACTGCCCACTGGAAACAACAACAGAATTACTAAAATCTCGCACTCTCTAATAGGATGGTAATAGGATTCAGAGGCCATTAGGGTAAAGGCAATCCATATTTTACAGTTTAATAAGCTCTTGCTGAAGATGCTGGATTCCTCTTCAAAGCCAACAATTACTGATTTAGCATTAACAAATCCACAGCAACTGTCAAGGCTGCCGAATGCATTCGAGATGAAGTCAGCAGCTGATGGTGACAGACTTTAAAATGTGCACAGAGAAATGAAACCACTTACACTGAAATAATTTGTAATCTTACAGTGATCCTGGTTATTACTGTCATTTCAGAGTTCCTTAGATCCAAATGTCACAGTTACTGAGTTGCTATATAATCCTCCGAGTTCTGTGGTGTCTATTTTGGAAGACAAGCACCTTTGTCCTGTTTACTAAGCACATGACTTCGGTCACAAAGAAATAGAACAGGGAACTACACACAAACACAGAACAAGAAGAGAGCGAGTCACTAGAATTCAAGTCCTCCATAATCAGAGATAATGACACAGCACAGTTCATTAATATTATGATTACCTATAAACAGATTGTCTATGCTTTACATTCAACTAGAAACCACCACTGTGTAACAATATGTCACGAAGTATAGGTTGTAATTTTTGCCCACTATTATCTTGTTCTGTAAAAATACTGTTTAACATATTTCTCAAGCTCACTGAAGATAAACCCTTATTATCTGCCTTTTTGCTGCACCAAGTTAATCCCTAAGTAACTTCCTGGGCACACATAGGCCAGGAGGGCCCACAGACCACTCAACGTACCCCTTAGGTACCAAAAACATGCTGAGATGCCAAGTGCCCCACAGACCTCTGTATGAAGTGCACTATGGGCTACTGAGCACAAGAAATGTCAAAGGACTTATCCACGTGGAAGTTTCTGCAATATTCATGAATTTTTAAGTTTGCACATCATCTCTGTTAGATCAGATCATGTTAGACTTCTATGCACACCTACCATTCATGCTGCTGGAGCTAAAAACCTCAAATGCATTGTTCTTTTTATATGGGAAAGGAAAAGAAAACTATGAAAATTGATTTACCTTCTCAAAGTGGTGGCTCTGAGGCTCCGTTTTGCCCTCTGATCATTTCATAAAGCTCTCGGCGAGCTCAACAAGCGCAGTCAGTATCCCTGCTCCCTAAACCACGGACCACTACTGTTCTATTACAATCACTTCTTGCCTCAGAGTCCACCAACAGAGGAAAACTTAAGCAAAACACAAAAGCTATCCAGAAAACGTAAAAGCAAAAACTGGCAGTGATTTCCAGCAGAGGAAAGAATAACTGATTCTTGACCATTCATTTTAATAGCTCTGTCCACTTTCCTGACATATTTGTGAAATTCGTAAATAGCCCTGTACAGAGGTAATATATCTCTTTTAGCTACAGCAAGTTCAGTAGGTCTTTAATGTCAGAGATGAATTGTCAGATCACGCTCTTCAACATTAACTCCAGTGCATTTGTTACTTCTATTGATCTTTCACAGTGGAAAGTGCATTTAAGGGCATGACAACTAATTCTGAATTTAGGCCCTGCTAGTTTCTTTGTGTTTGAAACAGAAGAGAAGCAGGTATTTCCCAAGATGGCAATTCTCCAAGCATTAATAGCCTAGCAAGTCCCTTTCTCTGAATCCAGCAGAGTGTCAAAGTGGAAGTGAATTTAGTCTAGCTTTCTTTCTAAAAATGTCATCTGATCCAATACTGCAAGAGACTGGGAACCTGCCAGGTCGCTAACAAAATATCACTCCCTGAAAAATACTAAGGAGGAAATAAATGGAACACCAGGGTGTAAAGCCAAACTGACTGTACATTTCCCTGCAACGGAGCGAGAACATGGTCCTTAACCACAGATCTTGCACCTTCCCTGTGGCAAACCATCTCATCATGCCTGGCACCAGGAACCCGTGCAAAGGAGAAAGAAAAAGCAGATAAAGCCATGCGAAAGCATTGCCCCTAGCTCTCCTTCAGATACATTAGCCCATCTTCTTTTTTGAGATTATCTTTTCTCTTATTCAGATATTACTATCTTACATATTATCTGTGTAGTTGACCTTCAAATGGAGACTTCCACCAGACTTGAGCAAGGTCCGCACATTTTACAGTGGTGGCAAACATGGACAGCTATGTACAGTAAATGCAGATACATCGTACATTATCTCCACAGTTGTCTTAAAAAACAACAACAATTATAAATCATAATTAATCAAAATTTGATGCCGTGTGATGCTGGAAAGTCCCAGAAACATAACTCAGTATTGACAGCGTTCCTACTCTTGCAGGAGCAGGAAGCCTTTCATCAAGGTTTGAGTCCTACTTCCAGCATCTCTTGCTTTGCCACATCTGATGTCTAAAGCTAAAGACACACGGAAAGGAAGAGAACCATGATTCCTAACAGTCAACTATGTTTAGCTAACTAATCAAAAATATGCTTTGTTAGCAATGTGGAAAAGGTCTCCCAGAGAAAGACCTGATGTTCTCAGAGCCTGTTCAGTTGGCCTCCAGGCACGCTCGTAGAAACAACTAGCAGCCAAGCCGAAAGGATCCCCACAGGCAAGTACACACTCTAGAGCAGCACTTGTACACTGCCAATATTTTACAACATCGAGTCTATATGAAGAGAAGAAAGCTATTGAGTATCATGATTAGATAGGAAGAGAAAATGCACACAACACCAATTTAAAAGACCTGTCTGCATACATAAATTCAATAGTCTAGCTACATTATTTATAGTACAGCATCTGTATAGCAGTGTAATAAAATGCAACACCAGCATCAGGGTTTTTTTTTCCAGTTTAAGTAGTAGAATTTTCAACAGAACAAATTAAGCTGGAGACAGCTTCTGAAAAGAGCAAAAGCAAACTGTACAGCATTGGGTGCCAAATTAAGCACATACATCTAAGCAAAGAAAACATTTGGAGACACGCATGTAGAGTGCTTCAAATATAGTGCTGACAGTATATTAATACTTTTTTCATGCAAGTGCACCTTAAAAATAAGTTGAAGCTATCAAATTGAAATTTAATCTATGTTACAGATCCAATACTCTGTTCTGCAAAAAAAGCTCAGTTGAAAACCATTTTTTTTTTTTACCATCTAATTCAAATTAACCACCCAATCTCAATTACTTTAAAAACAAACCTCAGCACCAAACCC
>JAVCKT010012861.1:27755-42006 GCA_032273925.1 Rhynchotus rufescens
CAGGTCTATGATTTCAACATACTCTACCTCTATAATCTTGGATACTTTTGGATACTCTAGATCTGCAACTTAAAACTTGTGTAATAGTAAACATGATGTTATAACATAACTGACATTCAGCTACACACGTTTTCTCTGCAGTGATTTCCTTCCTCTCCCTTGCATCAACAGTATTATGCAGTACATGAAACATCACGGCAGCCTGTGATCCGGAACGCAAGTGGCTGAGGATTCTAGAAGTGCTTCTACAAAGCTGATGCTTAGCAGAGAGAGAACTGGTCACAAGAACCCCTGACCACACAATCCTTAAAGATTCTGACTATGCAAGAGAGCTAATGACCATTTCTGCAAACAAACACCCTCTCCCTTTACACTTGGCAAAGGCCTTGTCTTCGCTAATTATCCAGGTGGATAGCATGAACACAGAGCTGCTCTTCCCAACATTTTGTTTTACAACGTTCCTTCTGTTTCAGACCTGCAGACTTCTGCATGTGAAAGCATCTTTTTTTTTTCCAGTTATGTCAATTGGTTTAATAAAATATACTACCTTTTCCCAGAAACCTTTTTCAGTAACATCTTTAGATCATCTTGTAAACCAACCACTACAAAAGTGGAAATGGCATCGAGACACTCTTCATCCCTTTCTAACCATCATTCCCTAGACTGCAATTTATCTACTGCTCAAAGCAAATACAGTAGTACAGCACAAAGGCAAGTGCAAAGGTATAGCACATAAGAAAATATATTACCCAATACTGTGTATACCCAACTTACTAACACACAATTTACACTAAGAAATGAGATTGGCATGTAAATGGAATGTCAAAATTAGACATAATTGCCCACGGCGAAGAGTAGAAAAAGGCAAAAGTCAAAAGAGTGTCAAAAAGTCAAAGTTAAAATTGTTTTGGCCTGCATTTGCTTCATACACTACAACTTGACTCACACTATGCAAAGCTGAACTAATTTATCTTGTCTGGAAGAAATGAACAAGTGTCACGCAAAGAAAGCTAAGAGAAAATATTAGGTATCAGTAGAAGCCACTTACAATTTGAGTCATACAGACTCAGCTCACACAGATCTGCCAAATACTACTGAAACTAATCTTTTATTATTAACCTAAATTCAATAAGTAGTAATAACACTTAACTTTATTACTGTTTAGATATTTCATTTTTAGTTTGCCCTTCTTCATAAAACATGTGTTAGCACATTACAAAATCAGTCATTTCAGGAATGGAAATCAGTGTTTTTGTAACTTATGCTTCACAGAACAGGTAAAATAAGAGATAATCAGTATGCCTCCGATTATTTGGGAAAATTAATTCAAAAGGAAATGTAATTTTTTCCATTGTATTTACTTGTAAAACCATGGAGAAATACGCACAAAAGTGACATTTCCAAATTGAGACCTCTGCAATACCAAATCACACTGCAGTCTGCTTGATACCTTTCTGGTTTTACAATTTTTGTTCCAATCTCAGCTCCTTATACACAGACACACACTAATACCCAGTAGCGTGGCCACCAGAGCTTCCAACTAACTCTTGAAGTACTTCTCACACAAGATTTGTACCTTTTTAAACAGCAGTAAACTGATCATCACCTTCTGTGCCTCAGCCATCCTTAATAGGAGGTACAGGAAGAGGAACTTCCCTACAGGCTGGCCTGCCTCAAATTCCAGCCATGCCTTCGTGCTGCAAACCAGGCACTCGGGCCAGCCTTCAGGACGGCACTCGACATCTCACACGGGACTTGGTTCTTTATAATTTCTTTACTTCAAGTACAGATGCACTCCGTGGCAATACAGATGCACTGTTTCAATACAGTTCTAGCTTCAGAAGCATACAATTTATTTTACTGTATGGGTAGAATGTTTGCAAATTGAGCCAAGCCCATTTTCCTGTCCAATCCTCTCAATTAATACGCAGTATTCATGCTTTGAGTATCCCTTGAGTATTCAGCACTTCTCTGAGCAATGCCTTTGAAGACGCGCTGGTTTCCTATGCACTAGCTTGACCTATATTCCATAGTCTGAGATAATTTTTGCTGTGAATTCAATTCTAGACATTCTCTACACTGCTTTGCCACACCTGTGATAAAAACCCAAAAGGCAGAAGAATGTTAAGGAATTAAAAAGGCACTGCTGTCATTCACTCAAAGCAGGTGTTAACCAAATAACACACATTTCTGTAAACTGATCTTGGCTTATTTGATCACAAGCTTATTTTCATAATAATATGGAAGCACAAAACTAAATTTTACCACCCTGCAAATTATTTGTAGCTATATCTGGATCCAAAGAACCTGCTGACTTGCCAGAAGCTGAGCTTGATCAGTGCCATGTGGCGAAGACGCCTAGAACTACCCCAAATATATGAGGCTTTCCTTCACAGGAACAACCAACCTGCGAGGAACTATCGAGAAAGAGAAAGGAGAAGTTCTTTAAGAACAGAGCTCCTAGACGAAAGCAGAGAAAGGTTCTCCATCTCTAACAAGTGGAATATATGCAACATAGCTTGGCTTTTTCAACATTTCTACTTGTTTTCTGGTTTTCAAACACATTTTGCCTGTGATGTTTATTGCATCAAAATAATCCTTTTCACATTTATAGTGCGAAGGTCTTACAGAGTTACATCGTACAATTTATGAAATGCCTGAAAATATTTCATTTAACACTTAATAAGTAATGACATACTATAATGGAACACACACAAGTCATAAACACTTAAAAATTTTAATCCTTCCAAGCATACTATCTCAACTGGAAGATTCCTAGTGGATTTAGGAGACTTCAATTCCTAAAAATTGTCTAGTAGCTACTTATCATGTGTGTGCTAGTTAGCCAAAAACTGCCACAATATCAAAGGTGCAAGAAACAAGAGACAGTCGGCTATGCAAACAGTGCCACAATAACAACAAAAATATATAAAACAAAAAAAAGCAGCACAATGGCTAATTTTTGCCTAAATATTTGTGAAGGTTTATATAAAGCAGGGGTCCAAATGACTTATATACACACACAGTTTCATGCTCTATCTACACTAGAGTTCAAGCAAATAGGTAAAGAGAAAAGGAAGGGGTAACTACCTTCAAAAGAGGTAGGATTATGATCCCACTATTGTGTTTCAGAACATACATAATAACATCGCACATAGAAGGGCTGCCATAGCATAGAAAAGCATCCTTAATACACGTCCTGGGATGCTGGTATCTTGGCATGCTCCTCAGCGCTCATTCGAAACAGGATACCTGTTTCAATGAACCACTGGTATGAACCAGAAAGGCCCTTCATCTATTTCATAGCAGAAACAGGACATCTTCAAGAAGCACATAACAGGCATCTCAATGTACTTAATGACAAAGCATAGGAATAATCATTAATAAGCTATTGCTTTTTTTTTTTTTTTTTCGCTAAATATATTTCTACAGAATAACTGTATTTTGACTCCATAGTCACTTGGTTGAAAATACATCATCCCTTCCACTCAGGTGAGTGGAAGTCTTGACACGTTACCTGGCTATTATTTGGAATTCTTTTCAACTCCATGAACTCAGACACATCAGAACATAAATGTTACAGCAATTGTAGTTTCTGACACAAGGACAGAGAGAAAAAAATGTGTTAACAAAAAATTAGTGTTACAGTTTTTATTTTTTTGGCCGACTGGTTTCTTACAGTTATTATCATCTTCTGACATTCCTTCCTATGACATTCGCATAAGCAATTCAAAACTTTACACACCAGCCAGCTGTTTGACAGTCATCTGATGGTTATTTGTGACGCCTGGGATAACACAGCATAATTTCAGACAGTGAATAATTAAAAAACCTCTACAAGTCACCAGGAAGCAATAGGAACTACACTACACAATATGACAGAGGTGCTACAAACACGTTTCCTGGAAGGTGCTTGTTCTAATGTGGAAAACCAAAAGCAGGATATTAAGGGGTCCCAACCTTGGCAAAGTTAGAGAGAAAAATCTTAAAAATGCTCCTCATTTTGACAGAATTAGACAAGGTCATCACAAGTAATGTGTGATCTGGGGTTCTAGTTCTGTATGCTGATATTCACCAAAATGGAAGCATTTGCTCATGCTTGTTAAAAACTCCTGATGGAGCAAAGAAAGGGTGTTATGGAAATAACTCCCAACATCTGCTGACATTTAAACCTCATGGGACAAAATAAGTACCTGGCACAAAGGTAGCTGGAGAAAAAAAATGGTTCAGGATAGACCTGTAGCCAGGCCAGACTTCTAGACACCCTGTACGTGCCACGGAATCGGTGCCCACGCAAAACCAACAGGCAGCTTCTTACACTGGCAGCTGTGGGTGCCATCTGGGTTGGCGCTATGTGTGGGTGCACGGAGCACCCTGACGAGACCCTAACCCAAGGCACGAGGGTGGGCAAGGGCCACCCCTAGAAGCACGGCGCGTTACCCTCCAGCACGCTTGCCTTCCAAAACTAGACCGTCCGCTGTGTGCCCACGAACCACCTTTTCTTACCTACAAGACATAACGCGCTTGGGCAAAGGGGAAAGACCAACTGCCTCCGCAGAGAAGCTCTTGGCAGAGTGAGCCTCCCTCCCGCGCCAAGAGGGACCACTCGTTACTCAGAGTGGACGAAGCCAACGCCTCGGCCGCTGCGCACCTTTTGCCGCCCGGCCTTAGCCCATCGAGCCTTGGCTGGGGGAAGGCGGCACCTTCTGCACCCCCCCGCCCCGCTCCTCGGCCGGCTGCGCGTATTTTCATGCTTGAACTAACTCGGACCTGCCTAAAAATGTGGAGGAAAGGAAGGGAAAAACCAACGGAGCCGAGGGGACCCTGTCGGCGAGGTGCGGGGGCTCCAGCCGCGCAGGAGGGAGCGCGGAGCCGCGTCCCGCCGCGCCGCCAAGCACCAACCTGCGGGCTCCGGCAGGGGCAGCAGCTCCCCTCGCGCCGCCAGCGCTGCGCTGCTCCGCTCCGCTCCGCTCTGCTCTCCTCCGCCCCGGCCCCGGCCCCGGCCGCGGCTCGGCCCCGCGCCGGAGCCGCGCGGCGCCACCGGCAGCCGCCTCGCCTCGCCTCGCGCCGCCGCGGGGGCTGCGGCCGTTGGGCGCGAGCGCGGTGACCGTTGGGCGCAGCGGCCGTTGGGCGCGCGGGGGGCGGCGGCCGTTGGGCGCGGTGACCGTTGGGGCAGGACCCCAGCTGCGCTCACAGCTGCGGCAGAGCAAGGCGGCAGCGGCACGAGGCGGCACCACGCGCTGTCCCCGTACTTGGTGCCACCTCCAGCGCGACTGCTGGCCGCGGCGGTTGGTACCGTGCAAGACAAAAGTAGCAGCGCGTGGCAGAAGAAGGAGGTTTAACCCCCGCCACGCCGAGCTTGTCGGGCCACCGTCCAGCCTCCCGGGTAGCGGTTGCTCTGCTCAACTCGCATAACACCAGACAGCAGCAAATGCCTTCCCTAGCCTGGCAGAGCAGGAGCCCCAAGGCTACCGGCAGCAGCTCGATGCCCAGGACGCACCTCCCCTGGAACGGTTAAGGGAGAGAGAAAAGATATTTGACATGAAGCAGAACTGACAACGTCTGCGCCGAGAAGGAGCTCCAGAAGCAGCGAGCGGGTCGCTGCTCCGGATACCGGTGCCCTGCAGGGAACACCCGAACAGCTCGGCCGGGCTCGGTGTCCGGACGAGACGCCAAAGGGCCAGTGCCAAGGGCGGCTGCCTCGCCGTGGCCAGCAGCAAGACGGCGCCAATGCCGGGAGCACCTCTAGAAACCCATCCTTGATGTTCCTTGGGAGCCACGTATAAACTGAGCTCAGCTCACGTATCAAGAGCGGAATTAGCACAACTGAGAGCTGCTAGTAACATGTCCACAATTCAGGGGTATAGTTCTCACTTTAGATTAATAAAGCTAAACACAGGTTTGCGGGAAATTGTTAACTGCACCACTGATGAATTAAAAAAAAAAAATGACTATTTATTTTACCTGAGTCCAATGAGAACTGAAAGCTTCCATTAAGTTACAATAAAATCTTATTAAATCTACTTATCCCATTAGCTACTTGGTTATAATTCAGTCAAAAGGTAAAACATTAAAAAGCACATGCAAAAAGAGGTGGAAACTGAACAACAGAGGGAGACAGGGCCATGCAGTATCGGAGCACGTCGCAAAGCACAACGTGCGCACACGAAAACCGTTTTGCTCTGCCTTCGAAGAGCTCTCCCAATATTTGACCACTGCAGTCGTTCAAGCAAAGCAATTACTTGGCATCTCACCCCAGCCCGCTGCCTCCTGACCTCAGCGTACACTGAAGTGATTTTCTCAGCTGCATCTTTCACACCTTCCCACATTTGTATCCCAGCTTCTCAACGTATGCGCTCGGCATTACACACCTACGAGGCTCAGGCACACAGGCCGCACCTCAGTAACAGGAACACGCTCTTCTACCAGTGCAAACAGATCTACGTGTTCCAGGGAGAGGCTGATTATTATAGGCAGTAAAATGAGAATAATAAAATATCTTTCTTGGGGGAAAAAAGAGATCAATGACAGAGCCCTGACTGAACTTTACCTCCTCAGTCTCCACCTACAATTCACAGATGCTGCCTACTCCCATATCAACAATCAGGGCAGAAGGGGAGATAGCGTCTACTGCATTTAAGTGGATAATGACTCCATATGCCATCCTGCAGCCAAACAACAAATAAAAATCATTATATATAGGCAAAATAACATTACTGTACTCTAAGCACATGGCTATGTATAATTCCCTTAACAGTTATAAACAGACCAGAGCTATATACAAAAATAACATTCCACTTCGAAGCATGATTATAATTAACTTAGGCATCACATTTCTTTACCATTTTGGTTCAAATTTCTGTAGGATTTTAACACAGTTTTTTTTTTTTTGGATAACATCTTGCTTTAGTCATTTTAGTACAAAGTACAAAATGAGATCTCAGGTCACAATTACAAATATAGTTCTAGAAATCATCCCAGCACACACACATATACCTTTCCATGTCCAAAATATACCTCCTTTACCTCAAAAACATGAATAACAGTACCAGGAGCTTATTTAGTACTAGGAAAATACAATGTAAACAATACCATCTTTAACTGTAATTTAATTCAAGCTAGTTAGAACCAGCTCCTGGGAGTCAATGTGTTAAAGCCTGCAAAGTACTTGAGTGAGGCAAGAGCTCTGGTGCTGTAATCACATCTCAGCTAGTGATTCACTGCTGGAACTTGGGAAAGACAATTATCTTTGATGCGGTCAATTTTTTCTGTTTGTATAATGCTCATAATGATACCTCGCAGGACCCGTTTAAGGGTTTAATAACTAATGTTTACACAAAATTTTTTGAGTTGCTCATTATGATTATTTGGCTAAATGAAAACCTAATACATATGTAAGAAAACAATAATATTCATGTATTCCCAAAGACAATGCTGATTATGATGGTAATTCCTACTAATGCCACACGCACAAGTGCAACAGTCCCTAACCTGCCGACGCATGGTGTTTATATGGTGTTATGGCATGGCTGAAGGACAACATATGCTATTCAGTTGGTGTTGGCAGTTACAGACAGACCACTGGTGAAAAACATATAGATACCTCTTAGGTGCAGTGAGCAGATGACAACCAAGTCACTCCAGCTACACGCAGCACAGCAAGTGCTCACTGCAGTTAGGAGCAGCACGTTCTCAGCTCCGAGCTGGGCAGGCAAACACGCCGCTCCACTCCTGAGAAAAGTGATCACAAAAGCCAGCTCCATGTCCTTGGTCAGGAGGAACTTTTGCAGTTCCAGCCTAAGGGTTCTGAGTGCGGAGTGAGGTGGCAGCAGCCTGGGGATGAGGGGGAGCGGCCGGGCAGGGTGAGGATGTTGGCAGCGCTCAGTGGGCACCTTCTAAGGGCCCTTGGCTCCTGGGGCCTGAGCGTGGCAGCACTCGCCTCGCGGGCTGTTTGCAACATTGACTCCTGAAACTGAAGATCGTTATTACCTTTACTAAAGATTATAGCTAAATACCTCTACTCCCAAAAAGTAAAATTCACATTTGGGCTTGTTTGCTGTACCTAAAAATATCCGTATTAAAAAGAAATATATTAAGAGTTTAAAATTACCACGCTCTCTAAATACTTTATACCTCCTAAAGACTAGACACAGCTATAATGTACAGAAAAAAAGGGCAATTAAAGTATTTATACAGCAAATTGCTTTCTTTTGAGTTTTGGAAATCAAACATTACACTGAGACATTTTTAGTCTGGCTTCCTGAAGAAACCTGTTTATCTGCCAGTCCCTCTCTAAAATGTTTAACTGTCTAGTTAAAACAAATTTAACGGAGTCTTAAAGATCTGAAATTCCTTGGAAGTTGCACCCAAGTTACCAGATGATTTCTGAAAGCACCAAAACTTGTGTTGCTACCGAGAAGGATTGGGGTACGAGTTCAAGGGCTGTCTGGCACGCATGTGCATTTGTGGATCCGCACAAGTAAATGTGTCTTTCTGACTCTTTCCCAAACCCTAAAAGTTAATGTAATGTGTCATATACCTAGCTTACCTTTAAAAAAAATTATTGTCTTCCACAACAACAAACATAATAATTAACATGCATGCATTTAGGCTGCAATCATTAGTAAGAAATACAACCTACTGTAAAGCAAACTACAATTAAAAATATTCATGACATTCAAAATATTAAAATTAGATGACAAATCTAAGATAAAAGTGACATTTAAGTGAATGATTTCCATAGTGTGTATCCCCATATGTTCTCAGTGTTCAAATGCTGTCTCTCTGAAAATATCACACTGACATGCAAGCCCATAGAGATTCCTTTTGGGGCACTTGAAAAATTTCTATTAGGGACTAATGAAATACAGTGAGCTATTGCAAGAGCATTCCTCCTGCTTTGAAAGGAAATGCAGAACTGCACCAGGAATTAAGAACCCGGCTGCTCCCCGAGGGGCGGCAGTGGTGCGGGCCGCGCGGCGCTCGTCTCCCCAGAGGTGACACATGTCACATCCTCAGCACTCCCCATTTCACCCATCTACAAAGCTCCTGCCTATTCCCAGAGCAGGATATCTCACATTCACACATGCTTTTTATGTGCTATGGGATTAACAAAAGCAAAGCAAAACAAAAGCTCATTTTGCAAGCATATATAAATCAAAAACTAAACGCAAAAAAAAATATAAACAAGTAAATTAATTCAAAAGAAAAATAAATCAAAACTGCTTCAACATTAGAGTTTTAGTGTGTTTATCTGGTAGAAAGCACTGTGGAGAAAACAGGCAGTTTAGGTTTCACTGATTTAGAGACATCAAACTCTGAGTTTAGTGAGGCCGGGATTCACCATCCATTTAATCTGGGAAAATCACCATGGAGGGGAGGGCAGGGCCCACTGCCACACGCTTGGAAGAGATGCCCAAAATGCCCACGGGCTGCGGCACCCAGCTCCACAGGCCTTGCTTTGACCAAAGGAGAGGGCAGAACAACGCCAAGCTACAGATTCTTCTGCATACTTCTTTGTTTTGGTCATTATTAAGATCTACTTGCTGTTTTTAATAAAATTATACATCAATGAAACTCATCGTACCCTGTGTTATTATATCCTCTTCTACGTGAGCATAACAAATGGAATCCTAAATTAAGCTAAGAAAAAACCCAGAGGTGAATGGAAGGTTACTCATGCCAGGATTTACCCACAGGAAGCATTTATCATTCCATAGACTTTTTTCAAGACAAAAGGCAGGAAGACACTTTCTAAGATTTGCACAAAAATCAGAGGCAAAGTAATTTTTAAACACAGATTAGAAAGGGATCCAATCGATAGGTATATAGATCTACATTATGTATTCCAAATTTCAAAAGCAGTCCTGAAAGTATGTATTTTTTCCAGCAGTTTCTAGGTAGTACAGACCGGGGAAAGCTGCAGCATAGGTGCAGCTCACAAAACCATATGCTGCTTTCCTTAAGTAACCCATTATACAAAAAATAAATATCTTGTGACAGGTTGTTTTGACAGCTAAAAAAAGATTTAAATTTTCTGAATGCATTTGACTGAAAGGCAAGAATGTTACATAGATGTTAATTTAACAGATGTCTAGTTTTGCATCATCACTCTGAAAGAGGCAATTGCTAGCAAGTCTCATTGCTGCATCACCACATGAAATCCTCCCCATTTCATAGGGATGTGGCTTTCACAAACTTCAAATGAGCCATTCTCATTCAAAGCAAAGCAAAACGATCGTGGGAAGATGGTACCACCTGGTTGTAATTCCGACCAAGTAAACACACACATTCAGGGACAAAGCAACTGATATGTTATCATTTGCATTACAGCCCGAAATACATGGACATTATTTGAGACGATGTTAGGAACATTAATTTACATGAGTGCAAAAAATTAGAAGATCTAAAATCCATACAGAGTCTTACAAATCCTATTATCCTATGGCTAAGTTAGGACTCTCAAAATTTTGATGTGAATGTCTTAAATACATGTTTCTGTATGTTAATTCTACAAAAGAGAGCTTCCTTCTGGTTATAATATTGACTGGATGTGAAAGCAACTGAAATATCTCTAGCTGTTGTTGCTACCACATTTATCTACCATCTGAGGAAGCTTTGGGATTGCATTTTCATCGTAAAATTTTTGACGGTTTTAATGACTACATTGTTATAATGCATAAAAATAGTTTAATGCGGTGGAGAAATTATCCTACAATCAGCACCACAGAGTTAATTCTTTTTCTCGCAAGCCATAAAATGCATTGTAGTATGAATTTGCATTTAGTATCAGTGTTCTCATTCTACAGATCAAGGCAAAACAAACAAATGAAATTAATCTGTTAATTGGAAATCAAAAACTTTTTAACTGATTATTTAGAAAAGATGCTAAAGTTTAACTCACAAAACTGTAAATCTGCTGCTAAGGTGTACTGCGAATTTGCTAATGCTACTTGATCTCTAATAACGGGAACTCCACTTAATAGGAATATTATAAGATAAATTATAAAAGAGTACTTATAATTACATTGTCTGATGTACACGCTTTCATCTGTTTTAGTTGTGATCTATATATCGAGGTAAGCTTACTAGGACTTAGAGATTTGAAATTTAACAGAAAATTGAACAGAATAATAACCTTAAAATTTTTCCAAGATATATTCTTCATTTGCTTCAACACAAAATAAACAGAGTAGAAAAGCTAACTGTGTTCAGATTGTTCAAGAATAGCTTTCTTGGGAATCAAAGTTTAAAAGTGAAATTTAAGGAAGGGATTTTTCTTTTTTCTTCTCGTAAAGACATACGTGGAAGTGACATTAAAATAAAGGTTTTGACATGTTTGAAAGTACTTCTGCAGAGTCCCTTTCTAGGACAGAGAAAATTCAAGAACACAAGGAGACTATAAGCTAAAGTAGTAGTAAATTCAGTAAATTAAGGATCCAAAAGGACTGCTTTGCTTAAATATATTCAATATACTATTGAACTATACCAAACACAAAAATATCTATTTATTTTGTGTATCTTTACAATAGAAAGGAAAAAAATCAAAGGAAGCAAGTATAGGGATATCAAGAATCTGCCTGCAATTCATACCTATAGTCTGGTCATTGCTGCACTAAATATGCATCTCTGGCTAATTAGGCTGCGTGCAAAATATCATCAACTATTTGAGGCAGACGTCAGACACCTGCAAAAGCTGCCAGACCAAAGTTGACTCTGTCTGCCTGACTTGGTAGAAATCTTCCTACAGAAACCCTGACGTGCACTCCTATTAGAAGATGCTCTTTAATGTTGCTTTTGGTTTGCTTAGCACAATGCTTCAATACTACTTCCTTTTTGCTTATTGTTCTGCTGCATGGAATTATATGCAAAATTATAGGCAGCAGAACACAAATTATTGTAATTTTTTTATTACAATAATAAATCTTAGGATATACAGCACATCTCAGTGTCGATTACAATAAAATAGGTCTTCAATTAAAACAAAAACCTCTTGCCACTGGACTGACACCAACTCGGAGACGGCACACAGCAATGGATCAATTGAAGGCATTTCTAGAGATCCTTTGAAGGGAAGATAACAGGAGTGTCTCCATGCCCCTATTACCCATGGGGGGCTGCTCTTGCATTTTCATTGACGTGTCAATTACTTGGAAGGGGAGCTGAAATAAAGCCTGAGGGTATTGAGTTATAAATTACGACACTCACGTTGACAGTGACATTAGTTTCTGAGCAAAGAAGCAAGTCCGAGTACCGGAGAAAACCTGCCATCAGCTAAGTCTCATTTCACCTCTGAGTGGTATTTTAAGACCAACATTCTGCGAAAGATTGAAAAAAATCCCCTCCTGCTCTAACAAACATGAGGAATGAAAGAAAAGTAAACCACAGATTTCACTCTGTTGAAGTCAAAAAAGAAGCAAAATCCAACAAAACCCTTGTTATCCAACATAAGCAATACTTTTTTTTGTACATTATGAAATGTAACCTAAAATGATTATATTAAAAATGTATCTGCACTGGACCAAAGGGTTCAGAATGCTCCAATGTTATATCTATTCTACAGCAATTCCTGGCCAACTTGAATCTTAAAGCTAAGGAAAAACCTTGCAAAGCAAGGCTGCTGACCTAAACCACCCATATCTTTTAGTGAAGTCCAGAAACTCCTAACTCCTGAGGCAGATAAAGAGCTAGTGAGGAGAAGTGAGTAGGAAACCCAGACTGGAGTTGGAGAAATAGCCTGTATTCTCACACGTGCCTCGGCAAGTCATTCGCCTCCTCTTTCTCCATGTTCTCAGCTGTAAATGCACATAATGACACTAACCTTTTCTGTAAAACACTTTGCAACCGACTGATGAAGAACAGCATGCAACAGCGAGGTATCATTACTGTAAATAGTAGCTGAAATTAGAAAAGTCACAATATGGGGAAAATTTCCATTATGCAACCTATTTGTGCAGCACTTGGATGATAAAAAGCAGTGCCGATCCGCCCCTCTAAGCACTGCGGCACCGGCAATTTTCACACGCAAATTTTCATTCCCAGGTTCAGAAATTTAGACGTGCTTTATGTCCTAAAACTCAAAAAATACACAATGGTCTCCATCATATGGAGACAGACATCCATACGAAATCAAAAACTGATAACGAGTAGCCTACTGGTATTGATGAAATTGGAATCAGATTGTTTTTGTCCTAGGACTGAATCCTTGGCTCAGCAGTATAGGAGATTTGACTAGAACGGTGGATACTTGATCAAACATTTGACAGCCACTTCTCCTGTTGAAAGCTGGTGCTGTTAACATATTGACAGTTTTATTAAGCTTGAGATACAGGTGCAAATCACATGCAGAGCTGGCTGCCTGAGTAGGGAAAAAAATAAGAATTTCCCAGCATTTTTGAAATTTGAGCTCTGTTTTCCACTCAGCTCCTTCAACGAAATGGACTATCCTGGTTTTTATAATATTTATCAGGCAGATTCTGGAGAGTTTTACAATTTGATCTTGTCCAAATATTGCATCATTTGGAAAAAGAGACATTTGTAACTTTAAAACAAGCCATTTCCACTGAAATGGAAAATAGGTTTAGTGCAGATAATTCTTTTTCTTTCTCCACCTTTATAAAAGCAACATTTTGAAACTCACATTGTCTTTACAATAAAATTGATAGTAAATAATTACTTGTTCAAAATTTATAAGAACGTGAATTAAAAAGCACTCAGAGAATTGATCTTTAAAACTGTTCCATTTTTGTAAAGTTGAACAACACAACTTAAGAACGACTGCACCGCTATTAAATTCCATAGGATCAAAGAAGCCCCATTGTTTGGCCCTACAACATTTTGCATCTTCTATGTATATTTAAAAGGTATATAAATATTTCACAGTTGAGATTAGTTTGATAGGTACTTACAAGGCAGTTATTTTCAAAATCAGATTCTAGCTTATAATGTTTCAGAGTGAACTTACTGGTTGCCAAAACCAGTAAAGTAGATGTTTTTACTTCCTCTGCCTATTTGCAATTTTGATATCTGCAAAGCACCATGCCATATACACTGAGTACTATCCACATTTCCAGCCTAAATGCATTTATCTACTGTTTGACAAAATCGTTACTAAAATAGATTTTGTTTATAGAGAATTCATGTCTCCTTTATAAAGAAAAATGCAAAACAAACAAGAAATCCACATAATCTTTAATAATTAACTACTATAACACATAAGTTATCAGCATGACATACTAGAACTATAAAACTT